>CM073770.1:11335224-11379765 GCA_037158775.1 Hetaerina titia | reverse complement strand
CGAAATGACAAAATCATGAAACGAGAAAAACTTATGAATTTTCCCATTGGCCTGACTTAATCGTCAAATTTATATTTGCTTATGCATTTCATCCCTTTGCATGTTTACAATAGTCTGGTCAGTTCACGTGTTACTCCAACACGCACCAAATGCATACTTGCAATAATTATTCAACATTCATATTGGCATAGTAAATTGTAATTACTACGGCGCTTCTTTATGGAATTCAGGCTACAATCTCGTATTATGATACTTGTCGTTTGATGGCAATTCATCCTTGCTTCTGAAAATGGACAAAAATGTTCACTCCTGCTAGACACGCTTTTGTTTGACGCGTAGCGTTATCGATGTTTTGAAAACTTCAACGGATAACCTAAGCCATTCAGGGTATGCAGGTGTTTATAACCTGGATTTCTGACGATCAGCAATTTTTTCGTCGAATGAGCCACCTTCTCTTCCCCCCCCCCCATCCGGAGGAAGCAATCTTCCCCCCGCATCCCCTCGTCCGTACTTGCCCCCCGCCAACCCCAATCCCATCCCCCTTCACCCACATCCCGGCTTAAAATCTCCACCCCCAACCCATCCCCGTAGATGTTTCGGCAGGGCGACCTTGATCCATTTGATCTCCCAGCTCTCGGCAGATGGAGGGGGGAGGCGTGGAGAGGGCTTCATTATGCTCATGAAATTGATGGACGCCTCAAAGCGCCTACGTCACTCTCTTGAAGGGAGCACGTTTTCCAGTGGGAGTTATGGCTCGGGTAGGCAGGGCGGGCCGGATTGGGAGGAACGGCGGGGCGGGAGGATTACGGTTTCCTTGTTTTTGCCACGCATACGTCCATTCCAATTCGGGACGGATTCACCCCATGAACTCTCGAGGCTCATGAACTAGCCGTATAAACACGTGATTTGTGGGGATTGCGACAATAGCCGTTATTTATCCGCGACCGCGTCAGAAAAAACGTAGTTGATTCATCAGCCCTTGCCGCCGCCGCTGTTTGTGACTCAGCTGAAAGATAAGGCCTTTAACCCCAGAAATAAGAATGGGAAAGAATGAATTTGGCGAAATATTCAGGCTCTCCGGTCCTACTCATGCTGATAGTTTCTGTGCTTTCTTCTCTCTCTCTCTTTCATGAATCATTCAATCGACATGGCGCCCTGAAAGCCACCGCTAGGATGTGTGGCAGAGGGTGATTCAACACCATGGATTCCACATCAAAAATCGTTTGAATCTATAAAATACCAGGCTAGGCCGGTCCCAAGGACGTATGGCAGGTGGTGGTGTTGGTTCACCATTCTTTCTACTTCTACTCCACTACTTCCTCACACACACACGTCCACCTCGGGATTCACCTGAAGGACACTCGAAAGGGGACCGACCGGATAATATTCGTACAATATTCATTAAACATATTTCAATGTAGTTTTCTTATTGTTACGTACAATAAATGTGTAAAATATTTAAACATTTTTAGATAATAACTACAATTTCATTCATTACGGTATGTAAGTGTGAAATATGCCTCTACGCGTAAGAGTAGTAGTTTTTAGGAGAGGCGACTGACAGCTTAGGCGCCATAAGGGTTGGACTGGAATTGAGAGAAACCCGGCGTCGGAATTAGGCTACTCTTAACGAAAGGCGCCAAGGGGCCCTCAGCTTAACGTCCCATCCGAAGGACGGTGTGCTCACTCAAAGTGCTCTCCATAAAGCACCCCATATAGGGATCAGTATATCACAAAAAATATCTTCCGCCCCCGGGATTCGAGCCCGGGTCCTCTGGGTAAGCTACTGGGAAGCCTCTTAAAGCATCTTAATATATCAGTAGTGCACCGAATCGCTCTAATTATATTAACATGATCTCTCCTGCCGCAGTGCGATGGGGCTAATACTGCATTTTCAATATCACCGCTAAAGAGACATCCTTCCAATTCACGCAAGAGATTTAATCTGCAATTAAATCTCCACTCCGAGAGTGATTCCCAAACTAGCTCCTCTAATGATGTTGATGCGCTAGTCAGTTTATCATGACGACGTTTTACGAACCTAGCTCCTATATACTGTACCCGGCATTCGGCAATTAATCCAACTTCATGAGGATCACCTGTATCAGTAATTTATCCTAAGTAAGATCTAAGTAGCGAAAGATAACATTGCTCTTTAACCCTCTCGTCATTTTCCATGTACAGCTGTATGTTTCAGATGACGTCTAAATAGTTAGAGATGGCATTGCTCTTTCCTTTGCCTCTCTCCACTTCCCTTTCTCCGCTCCGTCGCACAGTTTTCCGCTACAAACTATAATCAACAACCAGATCACAAGTTAAAACATCTATTCTGGCATAGTTATATATATACGGTATATCGTAGTTTGAACTTGTTAAGAACTTTATTTCATCCATTTAGAAAGAGCGCGTGGGCGAGAAGTTTCACTAGAAAGGGAACAGTACTAAATCTGTTTAATATATCATTCATGAGATTAATCCACCGCTCTAGGATTTACATCAGAGATGGGGGTGAAGCATCACCCCTGAACTGCCTGGCCAAGTAGAGTAGGTGTGTAGGTGCGGGATATATGTACACCATGATTCGCCTGCAGGTTGATGGAAATTATAAGGATTGTATGTGTCGTTCACCAGAGTACTTCCAATTTTTATGCGTCGAATGTGGACTATAATAGACTAGAAAGGAAATGAATGGAAGTTGTTTTGGCCATTGAGTGTCTGAGGTAAGATCGTCCATTATTATGCGTGCACGTGAATAACCTAGTGATGGGATGATAATCTCAATCTCAATATTTCAATAATCCCATTTTACATCTACATTAATAACTCGCGATCAACCAAAAAGGAATGTGGCAGAATATACACAAAATTGAGGATATACGCAAGGATTCGCCTGCAAGCTCGCCAACATAATTCTCGACCTGTCCGAGATCGAGTGTGTTTAAGGATAGATAAGATTTTTAATATTTCTCTGCAGCTGGTTCCCTCGTCGTCCCTGATTTTCTGCAAATAAAGTTGTGCCTCACAAAACACTTCCGTTGAAAACGAAAATCGACTGTTTATCTACTGACAGAAAAATTGGATGGTAGCAAATTACCTACGGGCAGATGTTGTTCTTAAACTATGACCGGTTAAAGCGGCGAGTGTTTTTTTTTTGCTGTCCCGACCTCAGGGCGTGTAGCATTGACTCGAAGAATCTTCTTCTGCTAACATAAGGAGCAATTGGATATTTCTAATGGGTAGTTTGAAGATCGGCCACTCACATGGTAACAGGTTTGGTAGTCACAATATTTATTTTTTACGTGATCCAGTTTAAATGTACTGGATACAATGATATTTTAATGCATGGTGGTTTATGTTTGAGTGCAGGTTATCGTAAGCTTAAAACCGAGAAAAAAAACCACATAACCAGTGTGGAGTATATTAAATTCACCTATAATGGCAGGAAAAATTAACTTAGCAACCATGGAAATAAGTGGATGGGTTTGCGTCATCTTTGCTTTTTTTCGAATGCCCAATTACTGGGCACCGTTGAACTCGGCATATTTAAATGACGGGGTGGGATTGTGGCGAGTGGAAATATCAGTATTCAGAAATAATTCGAGGAGGGTAGGTATCAGAGACTGCATGCGCACAAAGGGGAGGAAGGTAAGGTGCGTATCCAGGAAATGCGGCCAACATTTCAGATTTTTACGAGAAGGGAAAATTTATTTATGTTGAGTTTGACTGAATTTTTCCTCCATATTAATGTGTTGAATCAGGAGATAGACTAAATGGTAATATCTGCTGAGTGAACATGATTATACTTCGATCGTGGTAGTCTGGTTTACTAAAATTGAAATGTAAACGCTACAATTTAAACACCATTTGCTACCATTAAGTTAAAGAAAAGGTTTTGCAGTCATTGCCACCTCTACTCCACTGGTTGGGACACAGCTGAGTGATAATGGTTCTCGAATATTTGTTAATAGCCTACGCAGTTTTTATTGTCTACTACATACCTACATTAGATTGAGTAAGTTATCCACTCTCTCTCTCTCAGTTATGGAGATATACTATGCGTCACTCTCCAATTTAATGTCACTGTGTTCACCTTTCTCGCAAACAAATGCTCTTTATTGGCCATTAAGTTTGTTTTAAACCTTGAATTGTTTTAGTAATGATTTCTATTTTGTGACTTAGTTCTAAATTGTTGTTCAACCAAGTATAACTGGAATCGTTATCCAAAAATTAAACAGATTACGGAGAATCTTATCTTACCGAATGATGTTAATCCTACTCCACGAAAAAAAGACTCAAAACTGGAAAAGGTTTTAATGCGAAAAAGAAAATAAACGTACGAGGTACAATCCACGAACTTGAAGTTTGGACCTCTAAGCATAAAGAGTAGGAATTATTCATTTCGATTGTCATTTAAATGTCACTTTTAAAGTATAGAAAGTGATCCGTACACGTGCTAGCTTGGTGCTCTCTTTCATCTCATGAATGAAAAAAACGAAATTAACGATTTTATGGGAACTCCAAATTTTTCAACAGAACTTTTTCTCGGAACTTTACTCTGTTGTACTTTTCTTTTACTTTACTTTTCAACGGAATATCTACTCTGTTGTACTCAAAAAGCCCAATCACTGTAAATTCTAACATTCCACTACTTAATCATCTTCTATTTACAAAAAGATGTTATTATTTAATTTTTCCAATCGATTGACACAACTTGAGAATATAAGCATCAATAATTAGAACTCAGAAGTCACAAGTAAATACTCATTAGGAACTTACACCCGCACTTCAACATTTTTCTTGATGTACCATGCACTCCAACAAAGATACTTCCTATTCTTCAAAGTTATCACCATTTAGTAACAACATTTAGTGGAATTTAAAGAAAATATTATGTCTTATGCAGTGTTTTTATACAAAAAGAAATACGCTTGTTATATTATTCCATTTAAGTGGTCATTTCACTAACATAAACACCAAGAAGAGGGGAGCAGTGGTCTGTTTTAACAATTTACATTATATTTACGGAAATTTTGCTAAAGGAAGAATAAACAAATAAATGGAAACCATTAGTGGAAGATTATCCATCGTTTAATTGGCATGACGCAAAAAAAATTACCACTCAGTGCGACGTCGATGCTTCAACACGTCCAGTCTTTTGAATGGACGGCTTTTGATGGTCCAGTAATTAGGCTGTGACTCCTCTCACAAAAGTGTGACAGTGATCGAATGTATGCATGCGTTTGATTTTAATCCTAGCTCTATTATCTATTCATCTTTCCGAACATTTTCTGGACCATGCTCCAGAAAATCTCGGTTGAATGGCGAACATGCCTAGGTTTATCTTTCATCATCGGAAAATAAACGTTAGCATTGGCACAAAGATCGTCCTGGGGATACTAATTGGCAGGTTGGAATCAGCAGAGAATTGTTTGTGGGCAAAAAATCGTCCGCGAGGGTCATAATCGCCTCTCCGGTCGTTACTTCCGCAACTTCTGTCCGGTCTCGCATTCCACCTCGACCGACGGTCCAGTTCGCTCGCTCCCGTCCACCAGGAAAGCACACGCCCACGCTCCGGTGTGTCTCCGACTCCTCGGAGACATTTGAGTGCGCTCCCACCCTAATCTCATCCCCTCGATCTGTATCAAGCCGTGTTGCTCTGCGCACTGATGTGTTCCGCTTCATCATTATACTACACGCTCAGCGCCCGACGCTCCTTCATCCCATTTCTTGACCCCCCAAGTGGCGAGCAGAGAGCAAGTACATAGACCTTTCTCTAACGCCTCCTCCCCCACGCCCTACACCATTCTACCTACATTAGATGTCATATTAATTCGCAGCACGGGTTAACCTCACCTCCCAGAAACGCTAATCCTATTTCTCTCGTCACTTCCGGTTTCGAGTGAGGGGTATTTGTTAATGTCCCACCGTTGGGGAAATACAGAATGAAAAAATTCAAGGACGGGGAAGAGTTTCGCATTAGTTTGATCTGATTTTTAATATCCATCGACTATTTGAAACCCTCCGATGAAACACACAATTTCTGAACGAAACACAATTTTCTCAAAGGAAAAGTTCCATTATTCGCAAAAAATATCATTATGATTAACCAAAAAACACGAATACGAAAATCTAGAATGAAAGCCAACCAAGTAAAATACGACGCATAAACCTTGGACTATTCCATACAAATAATTGCTATTAAGTTTTATGTTGACGTTTTATGATGACATGTCCTTTAACTCCATACTAAAATGGTCGGCGGGATGGCAATGAGAATGCAAAGGAAATTGGCTTCGTCCCAACGATATGAGAAGTAATCTTCTCCATCGCTCATTTGCTGATAATAACAGCCATCAAATACCATTTATAATACTAGAAAATATAATTATACCCTATCTATTATAATTACGAAATGTAGGTACATTTCTCGGTGGAGTAACTACTTTATCCTAATTTTTAGCGTTGAAATACTTCTCTGATTTTTTTCTTCCGTAATTGCATTTTGTTGCCTCGGAGGGTGATAATATATTTTCAATTTCAATATGTTTCTTCGGCGGATTGGTAGTCAATCGGCTGTGTGTGGCAGATCATTCAGCTGCCGACTAGATCACCCCACGATCAACTTAGGGTGATGTCTATACCATATGAACACAGACAATGATTTTCTTGAATTCCAACTTTTCAGGGACACCACATGCATCAGGGCCCATACGTATAATGCGCGAATTTCACTTGTCATGTGTCTAAGAATCTCATCTCTCCAAAATTGACTCTGGATGTAGACTGTAGCTAGTGTCTTCAGTTCGATCGTTATTTTCCTATTCTATAAAAACATAGTATAATTAAAAAAATTTCACAGCAAAGATTTTTTTAATTGGGTTTCATTCTTACATGTATACCGTTACATTTTGTCGCTCTTGATGGCGGAGCATGCGACCGTCGCTATCAGTTTCGGCCCAAATAAATAAAGGTTTCTATCAGGCCACCATCTACGAGAGCGTGGCGCGCAGTCAGTCCCCTTCACTTCTTCCCGTTCGCTCACCGCCTGTCCACGTCCGTCCCCGCCCACACAAGCGGGGGTGAAGGCGGGTGGGGTCGCCCGCTGCCCCCGTCGCTTGGACCGCAGTGTGCGTGCGCGGAGGAGAGAGAGCGAGTCATTGACATGATGTGGCTCTTTGGTCGAATAGAAGGGGCCGACGCTCAAAAGGGAGCGCCGCGGACAGGCAGACATAGGGCGAGGGATGAGAAGCAGACCTCCCACTATGAAACTACACATTACCCCGTCCCCCATCTCTCCCATCCTGCCCCGCGCTCTCTGCCCCCGGTTTCCCTCTTACCTTTCCCTGATCTTCGATTCTTTTATTTCTCTCCCTCGTGTCATCGGTGCGGCCTCGCCCTTCTCTCCTCCGAGTGATCCTCGGCCCTTATGTTTCTTCTTCCCTATCCGCCTCATCCATTGCCCTCTCTCCTCCTTACCGAGGCCGACGTGGTCGGACGACAGCGATCCAGTTAAATAACCACACCCACGACAGCGGTCGCTTATTGCTCAGAAACCACGTACGCTTGCCTCCAAGATGACGATGGACTTAGATCGTGATGCCAATAGCCGTCAACTCGTTGAGTTCTTGTACCGTACTATTTCTATGGCTTCAGAAGTGTTTCAACCGTCAAATCTGAATGAAAAAATATATATATATATGTCTATATATATTATATTTCTAATTGTATATATATATATATATATGTCTATATATATTATATTTCTAATTGTATATATATTAATTTATGTACATATATGCATGTATACATACATGCATTAAATGGAGATAGCGCTAACGAATAAAAGCACAGGGAAGCGCATGCAAATAAACTATATTTTTTTAATAGTTTCTATAGAGCGCCATATCTTCTTTTCTCGAGTACTCCCTAAGTCACACGTGAAGGTGTTTTAGTAACCATTCATTTTACATTAAAATTTATAACGAATCATTCAATGGACGGAAGTATGTCGGGCATGATTGCGAGTTTCCTTACCATTTCCTCTCTACTCACTACCTAGGACTCGTTTCTCAAAGTTACAAGTTGATTTACAAGTCCTCTGTAAACAATCTTAAATGCATTTAAAAGGTCAAATTGGCATACTGTATTTTGCAGACAAGTAACAAGTGCCGTGCTGTTTCTTAAGGGCGGTAGACTCCATGTGTGCATATTACAAGGTCATGCACTGTGACAGTTAGTTGAGAAACTACGAACTTCGTACGAACACGGTCGTGTACTCCATGCGGAACTCTGTGAGAAAAAAATTAGAACGTCTCCATCCTTTGAGTTGGTTCTAACTGGCATGAGTTTGATAAACCACAATTGTTATCTTCTTCCTCAATACGCGTGGTTCAATTTAGTTGCTGATGCCCTAATTCGCAAACAGTTAACAGTTTTTTTGATTCGTAAAGAAATAGTTGTGATCTACGTGTATCCTTAAATCCAAATATCGTATATGCATATTATTTTTTTCCGAAATCCTTTAGAAATAAATTGAGAAATTTATTCGAGGTCTTTGAACCATGCAACTAGCAAGGTAGCAGGACAGAATTATTACTGTACTCTTAAATATGCAATCCAGATCTCTGGTAGTGACGTGAGCGAGAAATATGCATCCTTCTCTCCTGAATTCGAAACGGAATCCAATCGACAAGAAACGATGCATTATAAGTGTCGTTGGCGTGTTTCTGAGCAATGTGGGTTCTTATTTGCTCCCAGAGATAAGAAGGATTACACGATATTAAGCAAAGTGTAGTGGTTTACATCAGACATGTATCAAGTGCATCGCACAGACGAAAGGAATGCACTGAGAAAGGATGGCTGCGGGATAATTTCTGGTTGTTCCGAGCCACGTATCACCCATTCCTTGATAAATGGATTTAATCTCTTCGAAGCACTCCGCCACTTCGTTCCGATGCTCTCTTGGATGAATCGTAGTGGGTGATCTTCAATCACACTTTATCCATTATGTGCCCATGCTTCTTGCCTGTGAAAGGCATATCTACTTAAAGTTTATCCGCGAGCCGCCTCTAGGTTCTCTAGAATGGGCTATTGAGGTTCCAGTTTTGTATATTTGAAGAATTGGATGGATGTATTTTGTGGAGGGCTTTTAAAGGATAATATGCTGAATAGAGTAATGATAACTAGATCTAAATAACACCACCCATTTTAATTAATAACGGTTAATTTCGTGTTTTAAACTCTAGTTTTGGGGATGAAATATATTTTAGATATTAATATGCCATTGCGAAAGTGGGTCAAATATTTCTTTATTCAGGCGGTTTCCATGAAATTATGTTCACATCAAGTGTGTGAGTCATTACGATTAATCGGTCTAAATATTAGGTTACTAATAAGTCCTCTTTCACATAACTTCGATCATCTATCATCTACGAGGTTGATGATAGATAGAAAATAATTGGGATGGCATAATGAGGTATATGTCGTCATTCTTAAAATTTTGGCCTGATTGGAATCAAATCAAGCCAAACCTACAAGTTGGTCACTCTGGTTTGTATTCTTACGAGCGAAATAATTTTGAACAAGTAGGAGTGGGACGAAATCCCTCGTGGCACACCTTGGCAGTGAATTTCTACGTATTACGTAAATGTATATTCATAGTGATTGCGGAACACATTGTGATAAAACCTTTTTAAATTATTCAGAAAGTTTTAAATAATTCTTTTTCACAAGATTTTCTTACCTCCCAACCGTAAAGCTATTTTCGTCAAAGTGCAGTTCTATTCTTTTTTATTTTATACTACGTTTCTATTGACGCATATCATTGATTTTACAAATTTTCATTTAGGTATGGTCAGGTATACGAAGCTCATTTTTAAGCATAAGTTTTGCCTCCATTAACCTGAGTTTTGCGGATAATGATACACTGATAAATGATGCGAGGATATTACCATGCGGGAGTGAGAAATGGAACATTGAATTCTTTCCCGGGAGTGGAATGCAGGGTCAGTATACCCATTTGGATATAATTTCCATTTAATCCGAATATGCCTTTATTGAAATCACCTCAGTTACTTATCTCATGCAACCACGTATCATGGATTAGGTTCAGAGTACAAGCCCTGGCAATTACTTCATTCGGTCCGCTAGGCCGTGTGTCGTGGCCGACAGCCGGAGAGACGAGGCTTCCGCAGTCATCTCACTATTATTATTATTAGGTAATCTACCGGTTAAGGTAGGTTTTTGGATGGACACAACCATCAAATAAACATTTTGTAACTCCAAACAAAACCCAATCCAGCAACCTCATCTACATCAGGTCCCTCTTCATCTCTGTGTAATTCTTTCCTCCCTTTATCCCGTCCAACATCCCTATCCTGTTCCTGCCCTTTCCTCGCTTGCCCAACATTCTCCCCTATATTACCTTCTTCAACATTCCACTACCGCTCAATACGCCTTTCATCCATTTTTCCTGCCTCCATAGGATTTCTCTCAAAAAACCCCTCTCCTCACCCACCATCTCCAGTACTTCCTCATTTTCATTTTTTTTCCCACTATTATTACGAAGCGAAATCGACGTCAGCAGTACAGATGAAAACCTGGTCGTTTAAGCAAGATTTTGAGCGTAGATTGGAGGTGTTTGAAATATGGGTGTGGAGAAGGATGGAAAAGGTGAAATGAACAGAAAGGAAAACAAGTTTTGTAGGCGACTATTCGCACCAACGGATGGCCAGGGCGTCACTGGCGTACCGTTGACCAGCGCGGGGTTTTCCCATTGCCGGGCCGTCCTTTGAGTCGGCAGGGGATTTCCCCAGGGTCGCACCCCCGCAAAACAATGCACCTGTGGGGAAGGATTACAGGTCACTGCACTCCTCCTGCCCAAGGCCATGACGTCAAGAGCTCACGGGCAGTTCTGGTGAAAGACGTTGTGACGTCGTTAGGAACTGAGAAAAGGGTTAGCGCCCGGTCCCGCGAGCAGAAGGCTGGGGATAGCGGACGAGGTTGGCTGGCTGAGAGGAGACTGCGGACGGATCTAAGGGCTGTGTTGCGAATCGCGACACCACCATTCCCACTCCTGGCTCTGGACTTCCCTTCCCAATCTCCGTCGTCAGAGTAAGTGTGAGTCCCAATAAACAACCTATCGGCCAATCCTATGTTCCTTCTTACCCCGTTGCGTCACGTCGACACAAGCGAGGAAGTTGCAGGCAAGTAGGGGGAAGAGAGAGGAATTTGGAAGAAATGCAAGGAGATAGGAAAGATACGTGATGAAAAGTGTTTTGGTTCGCAATGGTGTATCGAAGGCCGTGATAGAGGGAGGACGTTGAGCAAAGGTGGAAGGGGTAGGGATAGGATAAGAATGTTGGAAGGAGTGAAGCGAGGAAGGAAGTTTACGGAATTGAAGAGGTTCTTTTGTTGAGATTTGTCGGTGGAGGCAAGGAAATATATTATTTTACTATTTAATAGTCTGTATACACTCTATATATACCTAAACAGATGTCATATTAATAATAATAATGTCTTTAATATCATGTTAGAGCCTGTAATTAGCGGCTGAGGTGTGTAAATTGGTTCCATAATCAGAAAGCACATTAAGTGTAGTGTCCTCTTGAGTTAAAATGATCTACTGTTTCAGGCCATGTTGCATTGCAATATTTCATCTATAAAATCACATGAAGAAAACAGGAGTCTCTCCCTGTACCTGATTTAAAGCTTTAACATCCATTTCATATCAAGAATCTGTAACTTTTGAAAACCACTCTCATGGTCATAAAGCATAAGTCATAAGGTGTTAATCACCACCGCTTACGCTGTTGGGTTGAAAAATCAAGAGAGGTCGTAGAACACTGCAATAGCGTCGCATTTTATAAAAATATTAAAATAAATTATCTTAGGAATATTGAAAAAAGGCCAACATGCCGAAACATTGAATTAACGAATATTCTTGAGAATTAATTCCTGCCAAACATCAATACAGTCTCTTAAACAGGAAACATAAATATGGTCAAATCCGTTGGGTTGACAAATTAAATTATTTATAATTGATAAGTGAACAGAATATCCCAGGAAAATTAGTAATTTCATTGAACTGAAAAAAATTAAATTAACTTATCAATTAACTCAGGATTACAAAGTTAAGAAATAAGTGCTCATTAATACCTTCAAGAAATTACGAATTCACTTAGAAATGTTCTGCGAGGAGTAATTTTCAGCCTTGATCAATGAATGATAATTTTAGAATTAAAATTCACGGTATTAAAAATGCCGAAGTACCATATTGGGGTCCATTAAAGACAGAACAATGCGGCAAACATCCTAAAAAAATGTAATACACATGTCCAGGTAATTACAAACGCTGGTAGAAAAAAATAATTATGGACATCTTCGATGCTTTGTTGCAGCAAACTTACATGAAGACATATCCACTACCGCAGAAGACATTAATTCCTCAGTGTTCGTCTCTTTTAAACATGTCACAAAAGTATGTAGGTTTTTGGGGAAAATTCTGGGAAGAAGAGTGGCGTCATTTGGGCTGAAAAGGAAGATACGAGATTTGGAAAGAATGAGTGAGGCGGGTGAGAAAAGAAAAATGGGAATTAAAAACGAAATTAACTGAATCCATGGTGGATTATGCGGAGGAAGAGGAACCTGCGTGTTGGTTTGATAGGTGTGGTTGGAATTTGCTTAGGCTTAGGGGAGTCAAAAAAGCTAAATCCCATCCTGGATAATCGCAGTCGAACACCCTGCTGCACTCTCCCCTGCTCCTTCCCGAGACTTCCCCCGGCAAGTATTCTCACCGTGCGCTCCTCATTAAAGACAGATTGACTTAACGTGCCACGCGGTGCGCGGAAGATGAGACGGATTCCAGGGGCACGTACTAAAGGTGCCATTTGCGACTAAATGCCTTTCTCCGGTCACCTCGCCTTTTGTTCGAACGTGCAGCGCAGGGATGGAGGGGGTGGGGGTCGAGGGAGGGCTCGTCCCCCTGTTTCTCCGGCCCGACCCCCCAGCGACGGAGCTCGAGGGCATTAGACACGTGGAGCACTTCATCGCACAGCCATCGACGAGATAATGGCGATCACGTACGCACAGTTTATCTCTAAATGCTCGTCTATACGCCTTCCATTCATACATTCCCAGCCTTCCTCTTACCTTCCCAACTTGCATTCGGTACTCGCAGTCTGTTTCAGAATTTGCTACGATCAATACAATACTTTCTCTCTTACTTTCCATTACAATTTCCTGCAGTCTATCTGATTAATCATAGTTGCTTCAAGTCTGAGCCGTGTAATTCCAGTGTGCACTCCATGAAGGGTTTGATGCTGGGTTATACCCAAATACGTATTTCACCTGTTCTGAAATTATTAACTCCATCTCATATCTTATTGAATTTACGTTTTCTTATCATTTTTGTATTCAATTTTTTCACTGCTGCCAAAAGTTATATATTGAATTTCATCGTATCTCGTATTTAATTTCAAACCTTATTCAAATTTCTGGAGCCTTGTTTCGACACCAGTAGAAATTGTAACCGTATCTACTAGTGCTATCATCAGGTTTCGTCTTGGTCTGACAAAAAACGGTCGAAAAAAGGTTGCGTGTGAATTTCCGCGAATAAAATGGTGTGACACACCTTTTGGGATTTTTAATTTTTTTGTGTACCCTGCAAGCCTCTGGTAGGGTACGTGGAGGAGGGGGATTACACCATAGACCACGGCATTCTGTTCACTTCTTGTTCTTGGGAAATAATGATATCTTAAATCTATCCGTTCTGTGCTTAATCTTTCTAACTTAATTTACATGATCTCTCATACGTTTTGGGTTAATAAGCAATTTTGAGCGTCGATGCTTAGGAGACATCCTTTCAATTTATGCAAGATATTTAAATCTATGATTTAACCATCTCTCCATGAGTAATTTCTAGCTTATCTCCTCAAATAATTTTGATACGCTGCTCAGGTTGGAATAGCAACATTTCCCAAATTTAGCTCTACGCTGCATGCTGTACAAATCTCCAATCAATCTAACTTTATGAGGATCCTATATACTAGCAACTCATTCTAAATTAAATCCAAACAGCGTAAGAGAGCATTTATTTTGCACTGCTGTCAGACTCAAGATTAAATTTCTGTTAAAATATCCATTTTGCAATTGATAAAATAAAAATGTGGTTAGGCACAGGTTTAGGAACAGTGTGATCAATTCGCAGGTTCCCCGGAGCGGATGCGGACTCCGACCACAATTTAGTTGTTATGAAATGTAAAGTCCGTTTCAAAAAGATAAGACAGGGGCGGCGGGTTAGACAATGGAATGTAGAAGCATTAAATGGATTAACGAGGAAACAGTATCAGCAGGTTGTAGAGAAAATCATGGATGAGGGTAAAGATCTGAGTACTATCGAAGAAAAATTGGGAATGTATCAAGAAAGTGATATCGAAAGCCGCAAAAGACACTATACGAACCGTAAACGGGAAAAGGATAAGGAAATCATGGGTATCGGATGAGATGATTGCAAAGATGGATGAGAGAAGAAGATGGAAGAATATAAACACAGAGTTACGAAAAATGAAGTACAAAGAGTTAAACAAAAAATTGAGAAGGTCCACAAACAAAGCAAAAAAGAATGGTGGAAAACGCAATGCGAGGATATGGAAAGTTCACAGAAGAAGGGTGAAATTGGTGCGCTATACAGTAAGGTTAAGTTATTATCGGGAAGTAAGAAGGCAAGATCTGTGCTAACAGTTAAAGATAAATGGGGTAGGATAATAGTTGAACCAGGAAAAATTCAAGAGAGATGGAAGGAATATATAGAAACACTGTATGGTAAAGAACTTAGGCCGACAAGGTTAGATATAGAAAAGGAACATGGCGTAGAAGAAGATAGCTTAGGTCCAGGCATACTCGACGATGAAATAGAAAGAGCATTAATATGGACTGATTCGTAGTATCTATGAGGAAGGAATCTGGCCGGAAGATTTTGTGAGATCGGTGTTAGTTCCTATTCCAAAAAAGGCAAAGGATTCGTCATGTGAGGATTACAGAACGATAAATTTGATATCCCACGCAGCTAAAGTTATTCTCAGGATCATCAACAAAAGGATAGAGAGTAAGGCAAATGATTCCTTAGGGGATGATCAGTTTGTGTTCAGGAAAGGAAGAGGTACGCGTGATGCCATTGCAGTAATGAGATCACTAGTCGAGAGGAATACAGAATACAATCAGGACGTTTTTGCCTGTTTTGTAGATTTCGAATAAGCGTTTGATAGAGTGAATTGGGAAAAATTAAGTTTATCGCGAATGTTTATTAAAATTAAGTTATTATCGGGAAGTAAGAAGGCAAGATCTGTGCTAACAGTTAAAGATAAGGGGGGTAAGATAATAGCTGAACCAGAAAAAATTCAAGAGAGATGGAAGGAATATATAGAAACACTGTATAGTAAATAACTTAGGCCGACAAGGTTAGACATTGAAAAGGAACATGACGTAGAAGAAGATAGCTTAGAGGAGAAGTACGTGCGACGCCATTGCAGTAATGAGATCACTAATCGAGAGGAATATAGAATACAATCAGGACATCTTTGCCTGTTTTGTAGATTTCGAAAAAGCGTTTGATAGAGTGAATTGGGAAAAATTAATGCGTGTATTGCAGAAAATAGGAATGGATTGGAGGGACAGGAGACTGATCCGCAACCTGTACATGTCTCAAACTGCTCAGGTGCGAGTGGGGAACGGAGAGTCCGAATGGGCAGTGATAGGAAGAGGTGTAAGGCAGGGTTGCCCATTGTCACCGGTGTTGTTCAACGTATATGTGGAGGAAATGGTTAAAGATGTATGGCAAGAGCTGGAGGTGGGAGTGAAAGTGGGAGGGGAATTCGTAAAAGCAATTATGTTTGCTAATGACCAGGCTTCGGTTTGACAGTCGGCCAAGGGGTTGCAAGCATTGCTGAGTGAATTGGAGATTTAGTGCGATAGATATGGGATGAGAATTAATATTTTTTTTAAATGCTATGCGATTTTCCAGAAAGAAAAAGGCTAAGCTAATATTAAAATACGTGGAGAAAAATAGAGCAGGTAGAACAAGTCACGTTTCTTGGATGTGTTTTGCACCGACACGGTCAAAGTAGTAGGGACGTAAGGAGAAGAATTGCGCTAGGCAAGGGGGCTTTCTCAAGGAGGTTGTTGATGACGGGGACGTTGTGTAGGGATGTTAAGACAAGATTGGTAAAAACTCTGATATGGAGCGTAGCTATGTACGTCGCGGAAACGTGGTCACTGAAGCAGGAGGATAGACGTAGATTGGAGGCTTTTGAAATGTGGGTATGGAGAAGATGGAGAAGATGAAATGGACTGAAAGAAAAGCAAATGAAGAAGTACTAGATATGGTGGGCATATTTATTGGAAGTGGGATATTGAAGACAGTGATAGAGGTAAGTTAGTTTTTTTGGGTAAACGAGGAAGAGGAAGTTTTACAATAGGGATGTTGGACGAAAAAATGGAGGAATGAAGTACACTGAGATGAAGAGAGTATTGTTATATAGTAGGATATTGGGCTGGGTTTTTTGTTGAAAGAGACAAAATAATTATTTGTTGCGTCCGTCTAAAACCTACCTTGATAGGCAGATTACATTTTATAATTTGAATCATAAATACACTAATCAATCGGAAGGTGGGTTTGGTTTGTGTCGGTCGAGTTCACCCAATAATACAATCCGGGGGGGGCACAGGAAGCTTCGGACCTAATCAAAGTTATCGAAGTTATGGAATAGAAATAAGATAAGCAAGACATAATTTTTAAAAGTAAGATTAGTTCCATCCCGTAGGAGCACTGAATAAAAAATAACAAGAGAAAAATGTCGAATCAATTAAGTACTTACAAATTTACCCCTACTCCTTCTCCTTATAGGTGAAGCATATTAGTTTTTATGTGTAATATGCGGACAAGCCAGCAACACAATTAGGAATTTTGAGAAGAATGTGGAGAAATGTGACGAAAAGTTGAAAGAGCAGTGTTAGCTTTCACCTGTGAGACCTCAGCTGTAATGAGCTGCCATCGTATGGGAAACTAATGAAGTTAGATTGATTGCCGAATTAGATCGCGTGCAGCGTGGAGGAACTAGATTTGTAAAATAGTATTATGGTAAACTTAGAAGCGTATCGAAATGGTTAGAGGAACTAGGCCGGCAATCATTCAAGGCACGAAGGTTAAATTATGAATACAATTTCTAGCATACATTGGAAGGAAGTATCCCATGCGGTGATGTTGAAAATGTGTTAATGGCACCATCCGACTACGTATTGACTAGCTATTTTATTTATATCACTCAGTTTGTAAGAAACGGTCCTGCAGGTCTCTTGGCGATGTCCGGGTGTACATGCATGGAGCGGCATGAAGTCCGCCACGCCTCTTCTTCTCTTCTCCACCTTCCTCCTCCATTCTCCTCCTGCTCATGTCTCCTCTTTCCCTCCATCTATCTCACTCTCCTTTGTTTACAGAAACCGGACCTTCCGGTGTGGAGTCCTCGCCCAGCCATTCTTCAACTCTCGGGTTCGTCTCCCTCCCACGAAGCCTAATGCCCTCTTAACCTCCCTCCCTCTCCTCCCTTCATTCAGGAGGAGACATCCGCGATCCCACTATCACGTCCTGCCTCCACGCCCCCACTCCCGCACTTGCTCAGCGCCCGTCTATCAAGGGGCGGGGTCGAGGTACACCCTGACACACGAGGAGGGACGCGTCCACCCATTGTTACCCTTTTCGAGAACGCATTTCGAGCCTTCGAGGAGGGGAGAAAAACGGGGACGTGCTTCACATCCGGATCTCCAGAGTAACGCGCCACTCCCTTCCATCACCCCCACCCTCTCCATCCCCCCTCACCACCGACGGCTACCAGTCTACTGCCGAGCGACTCCTGACCATCCTCAGTTACTCCTTCATTCATTCCCCGTGATTAATGGCCTCTTAACTTGGGCGGATTGACGCGGTGATCCATCCATACCACGCTGACCCCAAGTCAACCCGAGAAGTGGAGTGACCTGCGAAAGGGTGACCTTACTTTTGAAGGGCTTACTGGATCAATGTTATTTTTTGAAATGCATTCTCAATTTTTAGTAATACTGCAAGACATTAAAAATCCGAGCTGTGGAATACTAATGGTTTCAAAAACCAAGTGAGAAATCGAATTGCGGCGCGGGGGAAGGAACTTGACCTCTTGAACTCTGAATGTGTGAATGTTACACCCTCTAGGGCTCCGTTCAGGGTAAGCTCCTCCTATAACCCTCGCAGACAAGTTTCGAGTTGACCACTGTAATAAAGATGATGATGGTGACAACAAAAACTGCTGCGATTCTCCTACGGTTGACTGCAGGTGCTCGTGCCGTTCCATGATGAATGTATTCCAGAATGTACATTCTGGAGAATACGTTTTATGCCTAAATAAATTGGTGAAAATACATTACAAAAGCTAAAAAAATATATTCACGTTGTTACACTCGGAAGGACAATTGATCGTTCACAATGAGAAATCCTTGAATTAAGAGATGGATAGAGATATGTTATTTTGTCTGTGAAGAATAGAAATGTCAGGAACTTCTGAAATAATGTTTTGTATGAAATGGAATAAAATTAGGTGTCGGTATCAATGATGAAAAGCAGTTGATACTTATATTCCCTGGAACTCCAATTGAGTAAAATTGTTGCAGAATAGTCTATTTGCTTTTTTATGGTTTAATAAAATTAATTAATTTTTAAAGTGTATGAATTTTTCATACAAGACATTATAAATAGAGATAAGCAAATGGCATTAAAACTGAAGAATAGAACATTTGAGATAAGTAGCCTTCGAAAATATATTAGTAATATTTTAGGTAAAACACTTCTATTTCAATTACTAGATAATATTGGTTCAGATTTATTAGTTGATTTCTTACTGATTTTAAGTGTGTGAGCTTGTTTCCTCTGTATACTAAAACATTCTCCTCTTCTACAGAAAACTTAGCATTACGTTGCATTGAATTTTATAAGCAATTTTCCTTAAGAATATTCCTAAATATTTGATTTTTGAGTAATGCATTGACAACCGGCTTTTTTCGGGCATATTTCATAATATTTTTTATTTGATTGCAGGTAAGATTCAAGGAAAATAATTTCATTTGCTTCATGGCAGTCCACGTAAGTACTATAATAGCTTTTGAAATATAGTATATTTCTTTGATAATATTTTAGTAAATTTATGTCAGTAGTAATAATTGAACTTACTATGATTATTTCTGTAGGAAGACTACCGTTTAAAAGATATTGCATCACCATTAGACAGTAAATCAAATTTTCGGAATGGGTAGTACACTTATGATTCTATAAATCGAGCTGATATTAAATAAATAATCTTCGAATAGACGACACTCTAATTTTTAGTAGACGATAGTGTACAAACGGTCGCTTTTGCATGATTAGGGACAATACAGGTATAACGGTACAGCGATGCATTTCTTTACCTTAACTAACAAAACACAAAAGCTTACACCCGACACCTATGTCCCTCTTCAATTCCTTCATTTCGTCCAAGATGAATACTCTTCCTGCCTCTTCCTCAATTGGCCAACATGTTCCCCCTCTATCACAGACCTCAACACCCCTTTTCCAATCAGAATGCTCAGCATCCATCTCTCCTGCCTTCTTTGGATTCGGTCAACACCCTCCCTCTTCATCTACCATGCCTAGAACTTCCTTGTTTGTTTTCATTTCTGCCCCTTTCAACTTTTCCACCCACATTAAATACACCTCAGAATTTTAAACGGGTCTTTTCTAAGTATTCTTACTGAACGGCACCGCCATCAATGCCTTCCGTCTTGCGAAATCTCCTTTGCCAAATGCAGATTTCATCCTTATGCCCATACTACTTTGAATATTTGGATCCAAAACACTCCGGTATAAGCAAACTGCTCCATCTGCTCTAATATATGAATTTCTATTTAAATATTCCGCTTAGCTTTCCACTTTCACAATAACCGAATAATCTTGGAATTTTTATTTTTAGTTTTATTCCTTTACTTTGTTTTTTAATTTCTTGACTCTTTGATTTGCCCCCCATAAATATCTCGCTGAATTTGCAATACACTCCAGCATGCTTGCAACCCCTGGGTGATTGGCAGACTATAGCTTTATTATCCCAAAACCTTACTGAATTTGTGAATTCCCCGCCGACTTTCATTATTGTCTGTAGTTCTTCCCATGCCTCATTAATCATTTCCCCCACGTATACGATGAACAGCACCGGTGATACACCTTACACCTCCCCGTCCCCCACTCGCACCTGACCAGTCTGAGACGGGTCCAGGCTGCAGATTAGCCTCCTGTCCCTTCAATCTATTCCTATTTTCTACAATATACTCATTAGTTTTTCCGAATTCATTCTACCAAACACCTTTTTGCAATTTACGTAACAGGCAAATACGTACTTATTGTATTTTATGTTCCTCTCAATCAGTGAACTAATGACTGTGCGAGTATTTGTATCACGCCTGCCAAACTTAACCCTTCCTAACTCAAACTGATCATTCCCCAAGTAATCCTTTGCCCTGCTCTCTATTTTTTCGTTGATGATCCTTAGAACCACTTGAGGTGCGGCGAAATCAAACTTATTATTCTGTAACCCTCACATATGGCTGCTTTTCCGTTATTTCGAATAAGAACTAGCACTGATCTGATGAAACCCTCTGGTCAAATTCCTCCGTCACGAGTGAAACATATCTACATCTACATCTACTCAATACCCCGCAAGCCGCCGCAAGGGCGTGTGGCGGGGGGTATTAGGGCACCACCCGTAAATTAGGAAAAAAACCGCATGCAGAAGCCAAAAATTTTCAGCCCACAAACCAAACATGGTAAACATTCAAGCACGAACCCTTTAGCCCCAACTCTTTCGCACACATGCAAACCCACAAACTACCAACAAACACACACATGCACAATCTTTTAATTTTGTTTCGACATGTAACTTATATATTTTTAATATTTCTAAATGGACTTCGGTTTCTTGCTATTATGATTTTGATTGTTCTGGGGAAGAATGAGTATTTGACTCTATCTGTATTGGAATATATCTCCCTTATTTTAACTTTGTGGTCTCATCTACCTAAGTAGTGTGGGGCCATTATTATTCCTTTAGTGTCATCGTTAAACTCGCTGGTTCTGAATCTTTCCAAAAGTTTGTCTCGCTTATTCTCTTCGTATTTCAAGGGGCTCCCAGCCTAAATCCCCTAAGAGACCTGTTACACTTGTGTTCTTATCATGCATATTTTTCACGAATCTGGCTGATTTTCTCTGGACTTTATCTAACTCTTTTTGCCAGATTTTCTCCCAAGGATCCCAAATACTTGCGGCATATTCCAAATGTGGTCTAACTAGAGCAAAATAACACCTCTCTTTAACTTTCTCATTACATTTCCCCACCACCCGTTTAATGAAGCCCAGTTTCTTTAAAGCGGATCCGCATATTGTCCTGATATGTGCTCCCCATGAAAGACGTGGTGTTATAACTACCCCCAAATATTTGACTTGTTTGGCCGTAGTTAGTACTGAACCCTCTATTTCGTAGTTAGTGTCCTGTTCGCCACTTCCTTTGTTCCAAAATTTCAAAACTGCGCATTTATCTATGTTAAGTATTAATCCCCATTTCATGCACAAATCCGAGATTGTGTCTAAGTCTCTAGAGAGTAGCTCGCAATCTAGTTGGCTCCTTATTTCCCTGTATACCACCGTGTCATCAGCAAATAACCTGAGATTACTACTAACGTGTGCGCTTAAGTCATTAATGTATATTAAGAATAGAAGAGGCCCTATTACACTTCTCTGGGGGACGCCCGATGTTGCATCTCTTTCCTTTGAGCACAACCCATCGATGACTACAATTTGTTTGCGGTTTGACAAGAAGTCTCTAATCCAATTAATAATTTTCTCATTGATTCCATAGCATCTAAGTTTGTGTAACAATTTTTAGACATATTAATCCTTAAAAACTCTTTTTACTACACTTTCCTAAACTCAAGGAGTGCAGCGGGAATTTTAACTGACCCACACGGATTTATTCAATTCCAAAACACCTGATCCTGCTCCTCCAAATGTTTACCTTGCTATTAACTACGTCTGAACCTAGGCTATCTTCATTTCGGTTATATTTTCTTTCTAAGCATGAGCTTGCTGGTCTAATGTCCTCAACATATAGCTCCTCTTAAAATTCTTCCTTGATGCGTTTCTGGTTCAAATAATCATTTTCCTTACTTCTAATTCAGTATTTACCTGGATTTTCCCTTCATACATCTTGGTAGGGCATTCAATTTCCTGAAAAGGAAAACCGTTTCACCCTTCACCCTTGAAAACTTCAAGTCCTCGCATTGCGTCTTTCACAACGCTTCTTTATCTATTTCCCGCCTCAGTTTCATATTAAATCCTTTGTACTTGCCTCTATCTAACTCTGTGTTCACATCCTTCCATTTCCTTCTCTCGGCTAGTAATCCATGGTTTCCTTGCCATTTCCATATAAACTACTCCTGAAATTTAATTTGCAGCTTTCGATATTCCTTTTTTTTCAAATATCCCATTTCTCTTCTCTTGTACCCGTCTCCCATTCCTCACTCATTATTCTCCTTATCCAGCTTATGCTTCTTTATTATCGTTCCACTTGTTGCTTAGTATTTCCTCGCCCGTCTTCCTTTGTTTTATTATCTTGAATCTGATGTTACTCTTCATTAGTTTAACATTATGAACTGAGTCTCCGTCCGCTAACGGAAAACTGCGAATCAACGCGTTGTTCTTAAATCTGTGCCTAAGCATAATATTGTATAACTGTTATCTTTCTGAATCCACGGGGATATTCCTTGTATACCTACGGTTAATGTGGTGATTAAACCATTGGCCCGTTATGAATAAGCCCCGTTTCCTGAAAAACGATACTGTGTCCTCTCCGCTGTCATTCCTTGTTCCTAAATAGTAGTCCTCCACCATCTCACCCTTCCCTAACGGGACGTTGACCAATCCTCCATTACTATTAAATGTTTCCCTTAAGGAATACCCACTTTCATTTCCTATAATTGGTCGTACACCCCGCCGTCTTTTCTTCCCTACGATTGCTTGGTGGCATGTAGACTTGAATAATGACCAAGTTCGTTGGTTCATCTTTTATTTCTGCTTATAATATTCTATCAGTCGCTTGCTCTATATTTACTACGGTTGTTCCTACCATTTTGTTCAATACTATTGCCATCCCTCGCTGGCTGTTCCGCCCTCCCTCTTCCGCTGTATATTATTTTGTACATTACTCTTTAACTTTCTCGTCATATTTCCTCTATAATATCCTTTTAAATCCTAATTGACAATTACATGGGCGTACATAAATTATTGCAGTATTTAGAAATCAAATATCGATTTTTCACAATTGAAAGAGATAAATCTAAGTGGTTTATAAATCAATCTGAGTATTTTTCACTAGTAAATGAAATTCTTGGACAAATATTGTTTAACACTTTCTGAAGTTGTCCAATTGATTAATGTCTCCATTTCATTATCTGTGTCTCATCAGCATACACGTAAACGAATAAAAAACTAAATTTTAACAATTTATTTTCCTAGTTTGAAAGTATTTTCAAAATAGTTGAGAAATAATTCAGCAGGAGGAAGGGAGAAATCGGGGATACATGGCCATGCTGAATCCATGTCTGTTCGTTGAAATCGTCGCTAAAGAGGAAAATATGTGGTAATGAACATATTGTCATTAGTTCAGTAATAAGGTCGTTAAGTATTCCTGAGTCCTTAGCATTTCGGTCGTGATGTACACAACTCAATTAGGTGCACCTTAATGAAAAGATACATCAGGCCTACAATCGGAAAATTGATTAACTGCAACCATCTATCCTCCCATATCCCATACAAATTCTCTTGTACCCTGGTAGGTTCCTCTTCTACCCGGCATCACTCTTTATTGGCCCGATGTATTTGCCCTTTGGCCATCCTCGTGGAGTCCTCTTTTTCTTTCTTGTTATATTCTTTTAAAATTCATTGTTTCTAGTTGTGTCCAATCCTGGTGTGTGCTTCCGATACAGGTGAATAATTGCTATAATTCCTTTCCTGGGAGCGTAACATCTGTCTTAAGGTTTTCTTCCTCCTTGAAAATTAGGATATTCACCTATTTCTTATTTATTTTTATGTTACATTCATGCTTGATCCATTGTGTTCAAGAATTGTTTGTTTGTTGCATGTCTTCTCGATTCATCACTTAAACTGTGATGCTGATTCCTTGTTCTTCGCCTATGTAAATGTTGAATAACGCCAATGAAAAATCGTGAAACCACTTTTTAATTCTATTTTTCTTGTCTTGCATAATGGCGGCACAATTGTTGTTAATTTCACAGATTATTCCTCTGTCGTATTCAATTCCAAGTTTCTTCAGCGATTTGTTTGTTTCCTATTTCACCTGATGTTGTCCACTAGTTTAATGCCTTCCCCAAACCCACGAATTCTCTGTACAGTGGCTTGTTGACATGTATGTGTATCAAAATTGTCTCAACCAGAAATATAAGACTTGGTGGAGCCTCTGCCGTCCCCCTGTTCTTCATGAATCCGAATTGCTTTCCCGACAAGTTTCCTTCAATTTCTGTTTTATCTGTTGACGAAATGTAGTTGTTGAGTTTTGGATACATACGAGTATGCAACTCGGCGGGCATCACATTTGTCGTTCCTCCGTTTATTTGGTGTTGAAGTTATTATTAAAGTCATCTCGAAGTTCTCCGGTTGTTCTTCAATTTCGTGGCTGGCTTGGGTCATTCTAAAGATGACATCCCTTGACGAGTGCCTTGATTCTGAGTTGTTTTTTCGGTTTCTGACACCTTGTTTGTCTTCAATTCTTTCACTGCTTTGCCGAATTTGCTTCCGAGTATATCTGGCCTCGGTCATCTTCGTCCACTTCACCCTCGTCTTACATTCCACCATCATTCATTGGTTTCAGCCCTTAGTATCATTATTCTTCCCTATGTATCTTCAACAAGTTTGTTCCTATTTCCATACCTGATGGATTTCACTTTTCTTTCTCCGAAATTTCTCTTCACTTCCTAAAATGATCTTTCGGTATATTCCCACTTGTTGCCTTCGTCGGTTTTCAATCCACTCTTCCTTTGCGTTCTTTAAACCTCTAATGACTTGTTTCTGTAATTTATAATTTAGGGCCCTCTCACCTTAATTTATTGGTATCTTGTATTATCTTCTATCTTCGTTTCGCGTTTTCTAATCTGCTATCTTATTATATTCATTCACAATCGGCTTTTTTACGGTTTCTGGGTTTCAGTTCTCTTGCAGCCGAGCGAGTTTCTCCTCTTCCACTTTAGTGGTTTCCATCCTGTAGGAAGAGCGGGACGGGTTGAGACTGTTTCTGACTTTCGACTCTTGTATTTTGCCCATTCGTCCAATACTCTGAAATGGCGCTCTGTCGGATTCTCAACTATTTACCGCAGACGTATGAAGTCACTGAACAACATCCTATCAAATAAATTTAGTATAAATTGTTTTTCAAAGAGATGTCAATACTTAAACTCACGCTGTGTCGGGACGAGTTGCAATAGCCATTGGGGTCCTGTGCAATACGACAGTAAACCAGCGGTGGAGCAAAGCAAGAAGTACTTCACATTTTATTAAAATGTTTCCAATGGGGCTGCAGTGACAAGTTATGGAATTTACGACATGGTTATACACTTTTTTATTTGAATTTTTAGTCCTTCATGATCTGAATAACAATAACGACACCCAAAAAACGTCCCCCCGCTGCAATCCTTCCCTTCTGTATCTTAGGGAAGGGGTGCTCGGTTTTCCTCCTGTTGTTACTCTTCTACTGTTCCCATTCCCCTTTTCCAATTTTTCATCTACGGACGTATGGCATATTTCTCTGGATTCTCTTCCTAGGGTTTTCGTGTTCATAACATCATTGGCTCCCTATATCTACTTGCGTCGAAGACGGGTTTTCGATGAAAAGATTAACGATGTTAAATAGCACGTGTTGCGTTTAGGGTCTTTTTTGTATCAAAGTTCTCTCTCTGATATTGTCAAAAATCTCAAGAAAAGTCTCTATACATAACATTAAATTAATATTACATTAGAACGTACCCTGAAATGCACCGTTATGGCGTGTGGCAGGGAGTGATTACGCACCTGACTACGTTTGACTCCAAATACTTTTTCCTTATATCGCGGATGGACACCATTATTCAGATCCCTAATCGCTTGTGGAAAAATTACATCTTAAATACCAATATCAATTCTGCTTGCAATCTTTCTAATTTTATTTACATGATCTCCCCTAGCGTAGTTCAATGGGACTAATAATACATTTTCAGTATCGCGCTAAGGGGACCTGCTTCCAATTTACGCAAGAGATTTAATCCGTAATTTAATCTTCACTCTGTGAGTGATTCCAAACCTAGTTTCTCTAATAATTTTGATGCGCTACTCAGGTTGTCATAACAACGCTTTACAAATCTAGCTCCTCTGCTCTGCACACGATTTAATTTGGTAATCAATCCAACTTCATTAGTAACCCATACGCTAGCATGTTCTAAATGAGGCCTAACCAGCGAAAGATAACACTGACCTTTGACCTATTCATTACATGTCCCCAACACTCTTTTAACAAATCCTAATTTTTTGCTAGCTTGTAAAGATATTCCCGTATGTGTTTCACCCAGGAGAGGTTGTGATTGATGGCAACGCCTAAGTATTTGATCGAGTATACACTTTCTTATTCGGATTTTTGAGTTTAATTCTAATTGCCAAGTGTTTCACCGACTTTGTGTAGCATTTAGGTAATTTGCTAAAGCTACTTTATCCTCAGGAATACGTATATCTCTGTAAATTACTGTATAGTCGGTAAATAAGCGTATCTAACTATTAATCACGGATTTAATTACACTAAGTTAAAGTAGGAATAAAAGAGTTCCGATGACACTCCCTAGTGGAACACCTGAAGTGACTTCTGTTGAATCAGAGCTAACACCATCTGTGGCTCTCTTTGCATGCGTCCATGCAAGAAGTCTTCAATCAAGCCCAGGGTATTTTTATCTATGCTATGTGCTTCTAGCTTTGTTAGTAGTTTACTATGAGGTAAATTGTCGAAAGTTTTTAAAATCTAGAAAAACCACGTTCACTGAAACTTTGCTCTCTCCCGAAATTAGGATATCATGAACAAGAAGCGCAAGTCTCACAGGATGTCTCACAAGTTGTGTCTGGCACCCTTTTGGAAACCGTGCCGATTTTTCATCAATAACTCTTGCTTATTGAGGTGTCTCACTATCAATTATGTCGCACGAACTACATTTACTTATCAACTGTCTACATACTATACTCTATACCATGTTTCGGTGTAGATCCAGCGTATTGAGTTAATTAGCTTTTCTCATATGGGTCAATTTATGAGATGGAGCTCCGACCCTGGATACCACAGATCTAAAGGGAACGCGGTTCATTTATTTAAGAAGAACCCGCGACCCTAGAGTTAGCCTTGTCAACGAGTGTTTGTTTCCTGCAAATTTCCTCATAGTTTCAGCTGCGACGAAATAGATGCACTATTCCACATTGTTCTCCTTCTTTTCTCGACCTTCTTTTTCCCCCATTTACCCTGTCCCCTTTCCCCTTACCGAGTTGTGTGTAATTGAGCCATTTCTCTGTGCCACTGCATCAGATGATGACGCTCAAACATAGAAACCATAGTTGTGAAGAAATACATTATTGTGCTACCTATTACAAAAAAGTGAAATGGGCCGAAAGGAAAACAAATGAGGAAGTACTGGAGATGGTGGGTGAGGAGAGGGGTGTGTTGAGAGAAATCCTATGAAGGCAGGAAAAATGGTAGAGGGGCGTATTGATCAGCAAAGGGATGTTGAAGACTGTAATAGAGGGGAGAATGTTAGGCAAACGAGGAAACTGGTTTTTGGACGGGATGAAGGGAGGAAAGAGGTACACAGAGATGAAGAGAGACCTGATGTAGAGTAGGTTGCTGGATTGTTTTGTTAGGAATCACAAAATATTTATTTGGTAGTTGTGTCCATACAAAAAGTACCTCAACCGGAAAATTACTTACTTAACTATTATAAAAGTTTATTTAAATCAGGAAAAGTTTTAAATATTTATGTTAGGGTCGATAATTAACTGCCCGTTGCCCACTATATTTTATGCCACCCAGCTCATTTTTTACTTCGCAATGAACTTCTGTGTTTATTTTTTAATTTAACTTAATTATTTACTTATTTTTATTCATTTTCTCTTTTTGTATCAAAATTGATCCCTTTTTGAATACTTTCATCGAATGTGTGAATTGATGAACAGAAACATCCTTTTCTTCTCATGTTGTGTTCGTGCTTCAATTTCATTGGGAATCATTTTTTTTAAATTTTCAAATGACATACGTGGACATTGGAGTCGTGGAACCACTTCAAAATTGCGGTAAATAATCAAATATTGTGAATAGAGAAACATGGAAGTAGGAAGAATGGTCCTGTTTGTTCTATCCCATTTTCAAAATCAATGCCAGTTCGTTGCTGGGGAGCGGAGGCTTCAAATGAATTTCGTCGCTGAACATTGAGTCGAAAACTTAAATGTTTTCAACTGACTGGACTGATATTTTTCCGCTTTATTGAGGTATTTTATTTCAAAATCCAAACATTTGGTTGAACTCATATCGGAATCAAAGGACATATTATAGGTTTCTCCTAACACTCGTTTCGCGATAAATTGATGCGTTATCGCCGCATCGACTTGTAATTGTGATACATGGAATCGAATCAATGTGATAGGAGTTAAAAAGATTTAGGCACGCATGCCTGTCTGCACCAGATTCGAGGACCCTCAGTATAGCATTAATGCTCAAACCTAATTGCAGAAATACCATGGGAATGATAAAAGGGCTGACTTAATATACCCTTGCTTTGTTTGTAGGAACGTTCACCTTTTAAACCTCCGAGTAGAATTTTGGAAGTGACATGTCACTTTGACGGCATAGCTTTTGGAAGGGAGAGAGAAGGAAATCGCTTTCAAAATATTTCCATTTCGAGCGGAAAACTGCGCAGGTTAAGATTAATTTTCGCCCAGTTTGCGGAACTCCTTTCGCTCTCAACAATCACATGCGGTGATGCGACCGCTAGTTTCTGTCGTTTTTCGGAAAAGGTTAAAAGCGCAAACAAAAAAGGGAATCTAGATTCCGTTAGGAGTTGAGCGGATATTTCTTCCTGTCCCGGAAAACCCTCCCGGATTCCCCCGTCCCCCGCAAACCCAAACAAACAACCCCCCGTCGACTTTCCATCTCCGGGCCCGATTCCCTCTCTGCCAGGCACCGTTGCTCGTTTCCTTCTCTCGCGATTCCCTTCCTCCTTCTAGCCTTACCGTCGCAATTATGTACCTGCGAATTCCATCCTTTTATTTATATTCTGCCTGCTTGATATTTCTTCCTACGCTTTCTCCCTTCATCTCCCCACAGCCTCAAATGAGCGCAATACTGAATGATACTCCAGGTTCCTTTTCGCCATGTATTTACATCCTCTGGCCGCCTCTGCACAAACAAAAGTAATGTGCCGTCTCAATAGAAATCTAATGTAATCAATTTGATTTGAAATTTATTTGTAATTGAGAATTAATTTACTTTTTACGTTAGCAGTAGTGATTATGGGAGGCGACCGACAGCTGAGATCATTTGCGCAATGAGGGATGGATGGGAAAGGATTACTCCTGGAGAGGGGTGGAGAAAAACCTGGCGTCGGCATTAGCTTACTCTTAACGGAAGGGACCAAAGGATCCGCAGTTTAACGTCCCATCCGACGGACGTCGTACTCACTCAAAGTGCTCTCCACAAAGCATTTCAAGTAGGGATCAAGATATCGTTGAAAAATATCTGCCGTCTCCAAGATTCGAACCCGGGCCATCTCGGTGGTTACTTTTTACATAGCTCTCTTCTGTAAGACAGTCATTGCCCTTAGGTAATTATCTTCTTGGAATGAGGTTGAATCAATTCATGGACCAATTGAGAACATAAGTGATAAACTTTTTTTTATAAAAAATTATATAAAAATAATTTTTTTTTAATAATTGTAGAGATCAAGTAGGTGTGATGGCTAACGTACTGACTTTCTGCCGAGAAGGGTTCGACTCCTGGATACATAGCATGTATGTTCTTTTTAATTTCTCGCTTGCTGTATATTTGCTAATTTACTTGTTCTACACATCGTCCTAAAACTTCAAGATCCCACGAAAATGTTTCAATCCTCTTCTGAGTCGGCTGTCCTGCTGCTGCCGATTTCGCCTGACAAAATATTTCGTAACGTGACGACCACGGAAATCGGAAGTCTTGCCTCTCTCGTAACCGGGCACGACACAATTCAACTTCACCGTCACTACATCGACACGGCTCAATAACGAAATGAACACCACCATTTCTTTTCCTTAGTGTATTTTTCACCTGATCAAATGATTTTTTGTTATACCTTACACAATATCAAGTTTAACGTTTCGAAAAATAAAATCATTAACACTTGTATGTGATACACTGGAAATACTAACTAATGAAATACAATGAAAAAATGTTCACAAGCTGTAGCGACGACCGTAAACATATTTTTGAAGACGAGCACACGTTTACTGTACCGAAAGTTAAACAATGATATAATTGAATTTAAAAACTTCAATTCAGGAGTAGATACTGACATTTTTATTTTTACTGAAACTTGGTTAGCGAATAAACTTGCGGTCAACAGATATTTCAATTGACAACGGAAGTAACGTCATATGTGTCACTACCGAATATGCTCATATTGACCTCCCAATATATGTTGTTTACATCGAAATATAGTGGAAAGTTTTCTGGATTTTCTCTCGAAAAAGTGGCCCAAAATAGGTTAATAAGCTTTAGTTTGGACAAATTTGGAATTTTTGGCAAGTATTTCGGACCCATGAGAGTCAATTGAGAAATTTCAAAATATTCACAGAAATACCTCTATGTTTGTTGAAAATGGCTACGAAAAGCGAGTAAGCGTCACGGCTGGGGTAATTGACCTGGGATTCTCCTCATTCTCAAGAGAGCAAATAAGGCAGACTTGTAGAAAGGTAAATGGCATCTTAGTTATGTGACGCACTTTGTGAATTGTTATGATCACAACTCATTGGTAGATCCTACCGACAGGATTTCCAGCACTTGGTCCTTGGTCGAGCCAAAGCACTCCATTATACTAACTGAGATCCTAGAATTTTTTAAAGATAAATATTTTGTCAGATACACAAATTATTGCGTAATATAAGTATAGGCATGCATGAATAGGGTTTATTTGGCATATTAACCGACATGTATTCAAACGCATGCATGAACTAATATTTCAATGTGAAACTGGTGCCCTGACACCACCCACCACACGCCATTGCGGTAGATTGCGTAATATTTGGAGATATGAATGCACGTGCATGATATCCAGCAAACGTGTTATACTCTTCTGTGCATCACATGTTTGGCCAGTTACTTAAATGATGGGAACACGAAATATAAGTGATGTGATGTGAGAATAGGTATAAAAATCTTTCAAACTTTGAAGGGCAGGGGTATCAACACAAAAAAAATCGTACTCTTAAAATACTCGTATCTCCTAGCAATTCACTCGAGGAGATTAACCAAGAACTAGTAGGATTTTAGAGATATCTAAGGAAGATTTTCGGACGGAGTTACTTGACTTCACTATACGAGTACATTAATACAATTACTTATCAGGAGGATAATACGAAATCATATCTGTTCTTATGTCAAAAAGATTCACGAAAATTAGTCAATAGCGCTGAAAATGTACGAAGGAGAAAAGACAAAGGGTAGGTCAAAAATACATTAAAATAATTTCTTCATAGTGGTTTTACGAAATCAGAATAGAATATTCTTTTTTTTACCTCATGACTAAAATATAAAATTTGGCGAGAAAAGTTACAGGATTGTTGTTACATTAGAAAATAGTTGACTCACACGGTGGATCACTTCACGCTAACCATCTTAATAAATATGAAAACGAAACTACTCCTATCTTCCTCGTCTCTCAACACCGATTTTTGACTCCCTCATCCTCTTCTTTGCCTCCCATCTTAAGGTTCCCGTCTCCCTTTCTCCTCCCCCTCCCTCGCCTCTTCTCCTCTCCCTCATCCCCCCACCCTCCCGTCGCATACATTTTCCGTCCGCCCTCTCGTCGTCATCCCACGCGATGGCAAGTCTGATGCGAGTCGACTTCTCGATAGTCACGTGACAACGCCCCTTCTCCGATGCCCTCCCTCCGGCCCCGCGGGGCGTCGCCACCGCTAATCGCTTCTCCGGGAGGCTTTCCCTCGCAAGCGGGGAGACGACGCGGGCCGTAATTGGAGCGGAGGTGAAGGACTCAATACGGAGAGTGCGCCTTCCGTATTTCTTTCATAAGAAAGTTGACTTCGACGGGAATGTGTTCATCATCATAGGCTGACAGCTCTAGTATTTGCGTTTAGCATAGGATATCCGGTTAATCTCATAATTCCTTCAAGTTCATTTTAGAACTTTCATGAACTCTTTTGTCATTTCCTTCTCGAACGTAAATTGCTTTGCTTCTCCTTCCCCTCTGGTGTTGCGGTCTTACCTGGATTATAATATCTCAGAATAAGCGGGTATCCGAATAAAACCAGGCAAATTGACTCCAGCACAAACTGAAATACACTTTGCTTCCGTAGAAAACTCGCGTTCAGAGACACACTAAGCTTTGCACCATTGAAATCGAAAGACTGCGAATGTCATCTGCTATCCCTTGCACAACGGTGGCAGAGTTCATCACCGTAAGATTAGAGAGATCGAGTGTAGAACATTTAAAGATTTGAAACTTTAAATTTCCCACGAACCATAAGTTATCAGAATAACACTATCCGACCACTCTAGGGAAAAAAATTATTTTCCTTTTTTTACTCTAAGAATCCTGCTATGTTGATCTAATTTCATCTCACATTCGTTTATTGGTCGCGGTGGTCTAGCGGGTAGAGCGTTGGACTGCTGACCAGAGGGTCCCAGGTTCGATTCCCGGGCAAGGCACTTTGGGCACCTACAGCTCCGCCCAAGCTAGTTGATTTTTCGGGTACCAGATTTTCCTGGGAAACCATAACCGGCACAGGAACTGGTCCCCCTACCCTGATGTGTGAATATTCACACGCCGTCGGGCTTGGTACATGGGTGAGCTCTACCATCACCTACTAAACCGACCTTCGGGTTGATTACTGTGTTTATGGTTTTATTCGTTTATTGCACATTTTACTACCAGTTCGTATACTATGCATGGGGAATTATTTCGCGCTTAGATACCGTAGTGTACGTACACGTAGATGTTATTAGCTAGATTATATGAATTATTTAACATATTAACTGCAAAAATTTCGAAAAACATAAGTTTTAAGACATGACCTTGTCGTCTGGCTTATTATATCCGAAACGGTGGCATTGGATAGAGGCAGAGTAGAGGAAAGATCAAAGAGTATTTGGTGCTTCAAGGAAACTCGAATTATGTGGCCTCAATATCATGAGCGATTGCAGAAATAAAAATCACCAATTCTTCACGGTCCTACTCCCCCTATAACCAGGCGACTGAGAAGGAAAACAAGGTTCATATCGAAATTTCACCGACCAATATCGCCGACCCTCGCAGTCACCTACAGTAGATGGCGCTCTCTTCTTCCCATCTCTCGGATACGTGGGCTTCATACAGAAGAGTCGGCTCAGTGAACACCGCATTTGTTAGATGTAGTGGTAACGATAGAATGTGTTGTCGGATACCGATTTCTCTCTCCTCATTTTATGAATACTTATTATTAAACCGATAATCACCTTAATTGACACGGAAGACTATTCAGTGCTATATATTTCAATTCCTGGTAAATTATTAATTTTCGAAAAATGTCCGTATTTTAGCATAATTTTGGCATATTAAAATTCGGGTTGTGGAAATATCGCTCTTCTATTGCACTGATCGGATTTCACTTCCATTTTCTTCTCTTTGTCTGTTTTTTCACACACTATTTTTCTCGCAACATTTAGATATCCCTTTAGTCCTTTGGGATTAGTATGAAATTTTGATACGAAAAATAACTTAATGGGTTAAGTTCATTTGCTCAGTTTAATGGGCGCGCATGCCTAACTTTACAAAAGAATATACACCATATCCTCTCGTGAGAAGTAAGATCCATTGCTAACATACTTAAGACTTAGTTGTGATGACATTCAGCATTATGCTACATCATTACTTTTTGCTTATGATTTTAAATGAGGAAATTACATTTAATAAAGGAAATTGTTTAAATAATATTATTTGAGGAAGAAGTCTGTATATTAGATAGAATGAGGGCGAATGTTTCTTAGGTGAATATTTTTATCATTTCAAAGCAGCAATTTCAGAGTGTACAAATCATCCGCCTTCTACAGGATTCGAACCCGGATCCCTCGATGTCCGCAGTACTTGGCCGGACGTCGAGGGATCCGGGTTCAAATCTTGTAGAAGAAGAATGATTTTTACACTGAAATTGTTGCATTATAATGCATATTAGCGGATGACTCCATCAAAAGTTACTGTCGCGACATCTCCCGCAGTTTCTTGGAATTTTTATCATTTGGCTGACGTTATACCTTCAGTACATGGGAGTACATAAAAAAGGGAATATACTCGTATAACTGATGCTAGTGTAAGTGTAGCTTTGGTCATAGTAATGTCTTTTTTGTAAATTATGTATGCAAGTTTGTAAATTACGGGCAATAATATTTTACCGATAATCACCTTAATAAATACGATATAATGGCGTGAATCATTTTAAATTTATCTAGGGAATAATATTTACATCACAAGTCTGTTTGGGCCATGTGCTATAGTCTGTTGACATTTATTTGTAGTTTCCATTTTATACGTTCTCGTCACGTTCTTCCCTCCACTCACCTTTGGTTACTGGAAGGGCGGCTTTTATTTATTCAACCAATGAAGCTTTTCCTTCCAATAGTCATTCATGCATGTGCAATTTGATGGCATATGATAGGGTGATTTCGTTATAAGGGCGGGATACAAATGCACTTGATTATTGTTGCCCCGTGACGTGCAGTCTTGGAACCCTAGAAAGGAGGAAAACGATAATTCTCCGGGCATTTTGTAACTCTCGTGGGCGATGGCATTTATTAAGTGCCACTGCTAAAGGTATTCTTCGGACGTACACCCATTCAAATTCTCCCCACGGAAGGATTAAGCAAACGTGGTCCATAAAATAGCAGGAAGTAACGGTTCGGTAAATTGTTTCCCAGTTTTGTTGATTTATTTTTCGCGTTTTAGTCAAATTGACCTCGGGGAACTTCTCTCAAGGCATAAGGTGTAAACCTTAATTCCAATGGTGGACTCATCTTGCCTTCCCGTTTAAATATATATTCTTTACATGATCTTTTAATTACGGTTATGCAGATCTTTATGAAACGTTGCTGGTAACATAAAAAACTAATGCATTCAATATTTATGAGGAATTTGCAGTAAGTGAACAAAGTTCCTGACCTCTTGGTGAAATTTGCTAAATTGATTCTCAAATTTTTCATTAACACAAAGTAAAATTAATCATTGAACTCATTGCACTTTTAATGTAAATCAAAGGAAAATTTAAGTTCTTGCCCCTGCATACGTTTTAATAAATGTACGAGTATATTCAACCAAAAGATATCAGAATTTTAAAAGCAAGCTGTAGAGCCAATGATGGATATAGGGGCAACAAGACAATGTACGTGTAGTTTACATGAGAAGGCAATTAAGCAATTGATTTCAAATTGCTGCAAATTGGTTCATGGAAGTTGGAGTGGTGGAAATTGCTTACATGGGGATACTGTTGCAAAGATTGATACCGGAAAGGTTCTCAAAATTAACTGCAATGTTGGCAGTTGATGAGCCAGTAATAAAAAGGATGTGAGACCTTTCTATAGTGTATGATACTTTTGCATTTCTGCGAGCTATTAAATTCTTTACTAACTAATAAAATGCACGCGAATTTTTAGGACCATATTAGTGACGAAGTAACTGTGACTAGAAAAATATTAGGTACCATCTAATACAGGATTTACCATCTGCGAAATGTTATTAAAGTCCGCTGTGAATTAGATATCATATTTAACGTTTAACGTCCAATGTTCGGTCTGGAGATATCCAAAACACCAGAAAATATTGGATGAAAACCAATATTTTCCTTTTTTTTCACGATTAAAATCATAGATTACTAAATTAATTATTTTGAATAATGCTGCTTTTTAAAAAAACCGCACTTAATTTCATAAATATATTTTTCAAAAAATTTAGTGCGAGGAGTTTGCTGCTCACATACAAAATATGATGCACATCTTGGGCAAATTAATATTTTCACGCACAGTTAACTTCATACTTCCCACGAGGGATTTTCGCAAATATTAGCAAACAATTTAATGTCATTTGATTCGTCTCTGACTTCCTCATCATCTTCAACCTCGTCGTGATGTATTCTAAATCAGACTTTTCGTCATAGCTTCACAAATGGACAGACCACCCAACCATACTGTTCCTTGACGAATAGTGTATCGTATAAATCTTTTGCGGCATCGCATTTAGCCCCAACATCCCTTTTCCGCCGTACTCATTGTACGTACTTTGTCAAACTCTGGCGGCCAATAGCTCGTAGGCTCGTAATTAATGAACGGAGAACCTCTACGAAACCACTATCGTGGCGTAACTAATTTTTGTTTTGCCTCACTCACGTTTCGAATGTGGAATTCCATTCTAGTTCCTGGCCCACGCTTCGGCATCAGTTGGTTGCTCACCCATAAATGTGACACTCATTGTAAAATTAAATATTTGGGATTCATATATTTTTGTCCATGAGCCAGAGAGAACAGGGCCCTTGTTTCAGGCCGTCGTATCGACTAGGCCTTGCGTTCAATAAATTAAATAATTGGATTCGTATCTGTTTCCTCGAATCATTCAATCATTTATTTAATTTGTGACGCTGGGACGCATACTGACGTGCATTGGGAAACTTGATGCTTGCGGATCGATTGAAGAGCCAACCAGGATTATCGTTTGATGACTGTAGGCAGGAAATCGGACTGGTTTAACATTCCCCAGGCCTGCTTGTCCGTTTTGGATCAAAGACAATTAATTCTCACGGTTTACGTTAAAATATCAATAATTTTTAACATTTAATTTAGTTTTTCTCATAGGGTTGGACAAAATTTCACTTAAAATTTCCTGTCGAATATTTTATTGTAATAAAACTTTATTTTCATAGAAAAAATCATGCTATATTGCAAGGAAAATTTTATTTTATACTTCTATGTTGCTGAACAAATAGTATGAAATTTGATGGGCATAGGAAATCTATCATGTTTTTGCTGCCTGAGAAAATACCGAGTTCATATATCTTTTTTTTGCGCTGAATTTGGATTTATAGCCCTAAGATTTTGAGCCCCCTGTTAATACTTGTTTCCGTTTGAATTGGGTCTGGTTCGGTTACAATAAGGGTGCTGTTCGCTTCAAGCAAAATCCGACGACACACGAAGCCCCTAACTATTCAGATTGCTGGTGCGCGTTGTATGAAGCCGCATGGCTCGAAGGGGGAGTTCTGTTTCAGCCCACGCGTCTCGTCGGAAGTCGAACCATACATATGTACTCGTAAGTCATCGCAATAGTAAATAGAGTTTTTCATCGTGGATATCCGGAAAAAGCGTCGATTCAAAATCTAGGTTTCCATCGTATGGAGAGTTTTCGTTTATTAATTTATGTATTATTTATTATAAGACAAACTATCGCCTAATTTTGGATGGACACAACTAACAAATAAATAAATATGTTGCTCATCCTAAAAAAACACAACCCAACACCCTACTCTCTACAGCAAGTCCCTTTTCTTCTCTGTGTACCTCCTTCCTCACTTTATCCCGTCCAAGATCACTACCCTATTTCTGCCCTTTCTTCGTTTGCCTAACATGCTGTCCTCTATTACAGTCTTTAGCATCCCACTGCCGATCAATACGACATTCATCCATTTTTCCTGCCTCCATAGGATTTCTCCCAACAAACTCCTCCCATCACCCACCATCTCTAGTACTTCCTCATTTGTTTTCCTTTCGGTCCATTTCACCTGCTCCATCCTTCACCACACCCACTTTTCAAAAGCCTCCAATATTCGCCTATTCTCTTGCTTCAGGGACCATGTTTCCGCACCGTAATAACTGCGCTTCATGTCAAAGTTTTGACGAGTCTTTTTTAAACGTCCTTACTCAACGTGGCTGTCGTTAACTCCCTTCCCCCTGTGAAATCCTCCTTGCCTAGCGCAATTCTTCTCCTTACGTCCCTACTACTTTGACTATTTTTGTCCAGTACACTTCCGAGATACGTAAAATGTTCTACCTGCTCTATTTTTTCCCCGCCTATTTTAATATTTAGCTTAGCCTTTCTCTTTCTGGAAAATCGCATAACCTTAGTTTCATTTATATTGATTCTCATCCCATATCTATCGCACGTAATTTCCAATTCACTCAGCAATGCTCGCGACCCCTTGACTGACCGACAAACCATTAGTTTGTATATACGAGGCCTGTTCAAAAAGTAGCGAGAATTTTAATTTTTCGGACAATCATTTATTTATTCTTATAAATTGATTTTGTCACCTTTTAAGTAGTCCCCATTGGGGATTATGCACTTGTGCCAGCGCTTCTTCCAATCCCCGAAACACTTCTCAAACTCGATCTTTGAGATAGTCTGTAGTTCTATCAGCGATGCACTTTTAATGTCATCTACGACGGTCCTTCAAGGTTCTCTTAATTTTTGGAAATAATAAAAAGTCACACGGAGCCATATCTGGCGAGTATGGAGGCTGAGCCATCGTTAGAGTATTGTTTGTGGCCGAAAATTCACGAACAAGCAATTAAGTGTGAGCTGGTGTATTATCGTGGTGCAAAATCCATGAATTGTTTTTCCACAGATCCGGGCGTTTTTTCGGATTGCTTTACGCAAACGGTGTTGAACTTGTAGGTAGTACTTCTTTTTGACCGTTTGACCTGGCGGCAGGAATTCATGATGCACTATGCCATTAAAATCGAAGAACACATTGAGCATAACCCTTGACCGCACTTGTCGAGCCTTTTTCGGTCTTGGCGAGCCAGAATGCCTCCAATTGGATGATTGAACCTTAGTTTAAACTTCATATCCATAAACCCATATTTCGTCATCTGTTATAATAATACGTTTCAGTAATTCTGCATCGTCGTTTACTTCATTTAGTGACTCCTGAGCAACTTCCATTCGCCGCTGTTTTTGTTCAAAATTCAACAATTTTGGAACGAATTTTGCTGCCACGCGTTTCATATCCTAAAAATTGGAAAAAATGTCATGGCATGATCCAATCGATAAGACAATATCATCAGCGACCTCTTTAATTGTGATTCGGCGATCGTTCATAACCATTTATTTAACTTTTTCCACGTTTTCATCGATTGTTGATGTTCTGGGGCGTCCAGGGCGTTCGTCATCTTCAAGGTTTTCACGGCCTTCTTGGAAACGCTTATACCACTCGTAAACTCTTGATTTACTAATAGCAGACTCACCATAGGCCTTTGTTCATATTTCACACACTTTGTTACACTTTATTTCATTTTTTACGCAAAATTTGATACAAATTCTTTGATCCATTTCTTTTAACAAACGAAAATCGCCGCGCTTATAAAACACGTCTAAACTTAGTGGCTGACACAGACAAAGTCCACATTGAAAACAGCTGAAAGTTTCATCATATTTCAAGGGCATGTATACCAACATAATAAAAAAAGTTTGATAAGCCCGCGAAATGAAAAAATTCTTGTTACGTTTTGAACACACCCCGTGTATATATATTATTATTATTATCAAGTAATCTACCGTTTAAGGTAGGATATATATATCACGTATATACGTATACTACATGGAGCATTGGACCACTGACCCTCCGGTCAGTAGTCCAATGCTCTACCCACTAGACCACAGCGACCCGCATATATATATATACACGTCTACGTCTATATATATGTATACGGCTACGTCATGTGAGGATTACAGAACAATAAGTTTGATATCTCACGCAGCTAAAGTTATTCTCAGAATCATCAACAAAAGGATAGAGAGTAAGGCAAATGATTACTTAGGGCAGGATCAGTTTGGGTTTAGGAAAGGAAGAGGTACGCGTGACGCCATTGCAGTAATGAGATCACTAATCGAGAGGAATATAGAATACAATCAGGACGTTTTTGCCTGTTTTGTAGATTTCGAAAAAGCGTTTGATAGAGTGAATTGGGAAAAATTAATGCGTGTATTGCAGAAAATAGGAATGGATTGGAGGGGAAGGAGACTGATCCGCAACCTGTACATGTCACAGACTGCTCAGGTGCGAGTGGGGAACGGAGAGTCCGGATGGGCAGTGTCAGGAAGAGGTGTAAGGCAGGGTTGCCCATTGTCACCGGTACTGTTCAACGTATATGTAGAGGAAATTATTAAAGAGGCATGGGAAGAACTGGAGGTAGGAATGAAAGTCGGAGGGGAATTTGTAAAATCGGTTAGGTTTGGTGATGACTAAGCATTAGTGGCTCAGTCGGCCAAGGGGTTGCAAGCATTGCTGAGTGAATTGGAGGTTCAGTGCGATAAATACTGCTATATATATATATATATATATATATATATATATATATATATATATATAAATTAAATGGACTAACTAGTCGACACAAACACAGAAGCAGTAAGAACCAGTGTGTCCCTCTTTTATGTGTTTCAGTTTCTGTGTTTGTGTCGACTAGTTAGTCCATTTACATTATGGTGCACGTTCGTGGGATTTTCAAGAAAGTGACTTTATATATATATATATATATATATATATATATATATATATATATATATATATATATATAAGGAAAAGGGATAGAAACACATATAAAGGGCGAACACAGGAGAGGTGGGGAAGGCGGAAAGAAAATATATTACATATATCTATATATACATACACACACAACCGATAATGGAGATAAAAATGTTCCATTAAGCGTGACTCTATTCCGTGTTCCTTCGCTCCCCTCCGTGAGCACTCGTTCACGTTCTCGGTGGAATTTTTTTCCTGCACACAATTGAGGAAAATGTGGTTTTCTATGTTCATCCTTTAGGTTTATAGTAATATATTTTTATTTCCCATTCGACTGGATGGTAGGTGTGTTCGGCGGGTGGCGCATTCATCCATTCGTTGCTCATTTCCATCCTGGGATGAAAAAAACGCCACCTCTCGCTGTTTTAAGGCCCTAAAATGCGGAAAAAAGGGGTGTCATTGTTTGAAACCTGCTCCCTCTGGAGTGGAAAAGTTTTCCCGAGCCCCACTCGAGTCCCGCGGTAATAATGTTTAAGAAGGTGAGACAAAGGCCGTTGGGAGAGCGCGGTTCATGAGAGGCTGAGTCGATAATGACTGTCTTGGAAATAGAGGAGTGCATGCGGGATTTCGCTCGAGAGAATCATGCCCGCCTACTTGGAACGCCTCATTTTTATTTCAATCTTTTATTTTTATGCATATTCACGCAGGACCTAACCTCCGAACATATTCACTGATGCGGAAAATGACGCGTAGAGATCTCTGATATTTTTTCCCGATAACCCTGCAGGCAGTAAAGGCATACATAAATAAACATAGAAGAACGAATTTACTGAATTGACGACTCTTATGTCGATGCTGTAGCAGAATTCGAACACTGTTTCCGCGGAGACAATGAATGATGGCCGTTGCGGCGCGGAAGTTCAGTGCGTTCGGCCACCGTGCCCGGAGGGTCTAGGGGTCAAATCCCGGACGATGCATTCAGCATAATTCCATCTCCAAGCAGTGCCCTTTTTTGGTCACTATGAGAGAAATATGGTGCATGGAATACCAAGTAATTCAGCGTGGACAGGAACGAGCCCTCACCCTGAATGTTGAATTTTATCATCCTTTAATAGTTTTTTTTTGGGATTAAATCTACCCTCAGGTTTATTACGTGCGATGATTAAGTTACTAAATCGTCTGATTTGTCAAGTTATCGTCCACAGTCTCGCTGAAAAGAGCTCGAAAACCATTTTGCCTACGTCAGAGTTTGAGGATAACCAAAAACATTCATCCTTATGAAACTATCTTGATTCCCCCAACTTATACGACCGAATTTGAACTTGGGTAGTATTTTTAATGATTTCCTATCCTAAGTCGCTTAGTATGAGCAATTTACTACAAGCAATTACTTTCAGTGGCTTTAGTATTAAAACTGTTAAAGGCGAGAGTTTGATCCGACTAGAGATAGCATTCTTTAACGGAAGTTCGGTCACTCATGTCATAATTAGAATATACCTGTTGCTAAATTCTATAATTGTAGTGTTGAGATTAAGAAACAGATTCACAATCTAATAAAATAAAGTTTCAATTGTTCTTTGCGCCATAATTAGTATTTAACTAAAATTTACTTGAAATACGGAAATATATTATGACAGGTTCTGAAGCAATGAATCATACAAACGAAATTTGTGCGGAGATATCAGACGAACTAATCCAAGGAACTGATATCCAGTAATGATAATGGTTTTTCCGTTCGTTTTTAAAGAAAGAAACTTTTTTAGTTTCAATGCATCTCTTTCTAACAGTTTTTGTCATTTTTTTTAGAAAAAAATTACAATTCCTTGAGCAGTGGCGATATGTGCCACTTTATAAATTTGACATTTTCAGATTTAACTTTGTGGAATTCCTTCATAATAAGGGGTGATTCATTAAAATTATTAAAAAATAATTTCATTGCCATTTTTCATTACTTGCGTTTCAAGGTTCATGAGAACATTTAGTTATGACTTTTTGCTTTAAGCCCTAAAAAATTTTTTTCTCCTCTTCTGAATTTCCAAATTCAAATGTGTATTCAAGGTGAGTGTGGGTATCTAAATTTTTGCTGTAACTGTGAGTAGATCCATCACCTTTTTTGGGGCGAGATCGAAACTATGAAGTCTCTTCTACCACCTAACCTCTATAAAGTGAGTAGCGAATATGGTTGAGGTTAAACTACGCAGGCGATTTTAAACAAAAAACAGATAAATGACCATACAATAAACGGAAGTCGTATGGTAAGAGTGAGAGGCGATTTTAAAACTCGAAAAGGTGTTTTTGAGCGTAGAACAGCGTATAACATTCCGTTTCCTCCTCTTTTCTGGTTTAACATCCAAATTTCGAAATTCATCTTCAATTGAGGGAAGTGATGGCACTATAGGTGCAACAAAAATGTGCATTCGTGGTAATGACAGTTGAAAGAAGGCCGGAAGTCGTGTGGCACCGGACCTAACCACGGGAACGAGTCGTCAACAGTTTTACAGTGGGCAAGAGTCTACAGAAGTTCTCGGCTGTCATTGATTCATTGCATCGATGTAAAAACAAATATTCATGTCTGCAGGAAGATTATCTTGAAGAGTAAAAGAAGCTTCAGCTTTCTCACATAAGTACGTATTTTGTAAGAAAAAAATTAAAGATCTTAGAACTTGAATGGATATCATATATCACACCTGTTATGCCCAGTCAAGGGCAGTAGGACAGAATCGGCAGTATTCCGAAGGAAATATCAACATCATATTTATTCTGGTTAGCTCATTGGTTACGATGCCAAAATAATGGCATGCTAGGTTACAAGAGGCCCCATCCATTTTTCAAATAGTATTTTCCTAAAACTTTGAAAAGTCCTCTTCACTTTATTTTCCTTTAAGTGTTCCGCCTATATGGCCTTAATGTAATAAGAGCTGAAATTGGACTGGCTTCGAATTTGTGTTTTACAATGTTGAAAAATCAATTTCCGAAGAGGAGAGAAACGATGACTACGAGGGAAGAATACCATTATAAATATATATTAAGATGCACAGACAGACAAAACGCTTCATTGTGTACACGTATTTCTCTGTCTCCAGGCGTTTACTCCGAAGACTTTCCTTGGAGTGACAGTCAATTTATTCCGAGCCGGCTTCCTTCTTTTGCTCGTGTGTGCATGTTTACGTGAGATGCTTATGCGAGGCGAAGGGATGGGTCAACTGTAAAAGCCTCGCCGGCGAAAATGCTTGAGGAGACCGAGGAGCATTACCTTTATTAGTTTTTATGGCGCCTTCTTATGGCAGCCGGGAATAATTTAAGCACCCCTTTTGGGATCTCTCTTAGGAAGAAAGGGTTGTGAGGTGCAAGGGGGGGATTGGCCTGGGCATGCATAAACATAAGAGATTGAAAGGGTGGAAAAGGGCCTTTCATAAGAAGTGAGGGAATAGAGGAAGACCTTTCGTAAAAAAACGATTAATTGAAGGATATGAGGAAAAGATAAAACGGCCGTTCATCCCTTCCTTTGTATGCGACGGGAGTAGAGACTGCATTTCAACTCTTGTTTTTCTCTTCTTTTGTGCTCGCATTTTCAGGAAATAAAAAAGGCCCACACTCTGGTTCTCCCTTCTTCTACCTCTTTT
>CM073770.1:11160224-11330224 GCA_037158775.1 Hetaerina titia | reverse complement strand
TAACCAATTAAGCTACCGAGACGTCCTCTTACACTCTGAAATTTTGGGGGCTTTAAAGGAACAAGATGTTATGACGAAATACCGTACATACAATGTCACAGGCATTCGTAGTCGTGCGCGACGCGCAACAGTCCACGATGTTAATAAAGGCTGTTTACTCTCTGAAATTGTTGCATTGTAACGGACACATAGCGGGTGACTCCGTTAAAGTTACTGTTACAGTTTCTTGAAATTTTTCTAAGGTATGAACAGCCTAAGTGTTTGAAATTGGCTTTATTAACATCGTTAATATATTTAACTTTTTTTTATTAACATCGTTATATTCCTTTAAAGCCCCCAAAATTTCAGAGTGTAAGAGGACGTCTCGGTAGCTTAATTGGTTAAAGCACTCGGCCGGTTATCGAGGTATCCGGGTTCGAATCCCGGTCAAGGCGAATGATTTTTACTCTCTGCAATGGTTGTATTATAATGCACACATATCGGGTGACTCCGTTAAAGTTACTGTTACAGTTTCTTGAAATTTCTCCATTCTTCTCCACACCCACAATTCAAAAGCCTCCAATCTACGTCTATCCTCCTGCTTCAGTGACCACGTTTCCGCACCTACGCTCCATATCAGAGTTTTTACGAGTCTTGTCTTAACATCCCTACTCAACGTCCCCGTCATTAACTCCCTCCTCCTTGCCTAGCGCAATTATTCTCCTTACGTCCCTACCACTTTGACCGTATTGGTCCAAAACACTTCCGAGATATGTAAACTGTTCTACCTGCTCTTTTTTTCCCCCGCCTATTTTAATATTTAGCTTAGCCTTTTTCTTTCTGGAAAATCGCATAACCTTTGTTTTATTAATATTGATTCTCATCCCATATTTATCGCACTGAACCTCCAATTCACTCAACAATGCTTGCAACCCCTTGGCTGACTGAGCAACTAATGCTTGGTCATCAGCAAACCTAACCGATTTTACAAACTCCCCTCCGAATTTCATTCCTACCTCCAGTTCTTCCATCCATTCAATAATAATCAACTCCCATAATGCTGATTCAGAAGACTTTTTTTGATTAATCTCCGTTAAAAATGTATAGCAGTTAATAACATTATTCGGGAGATTTTTGTTTTCGGTATCCATTTATAAATGATATCCTTCGGGTGTAAAAAGATGGAATAGTTAGTACAATGGCTGTAAATGAAAACAAAAGAGGAAGTTCTAGACATGGCGGGGGGAAGAGAGCTGGCGGGAGAAATCCAAAGGGGGAATAAACGGTGGATGATGAAGGGCATTTTGATTGCCGATGGAATGTTGAAGATTGCGATGGAGGGAAGGACGTTAGGGAGGAGAGGTAGGGAAGGAGTAAAATAGCAAGTCTGTCGGAATGACTGAAGGAAAGCAGAAAGTACTCGAACTCGAAGAAGGATGCATTGTGGCGTAGGATGTCCCCGTGCGTCATGTTAGGTTAGATCCAGGATTGTGACGGTGGGTGGTCACTGTGACCATGATAGAAAAACTACCGTTGCAGCTTAACTTCCTAACATAATATTTCGGAACGATGACTGGATGGATTAGATCAAAGTATTTTCTTATTTATACGTATTCAGGCTTCACTTCGTGGAAGTATTTAATATCCATTCTAAAAAAGTAGTCTTTTTAGTATGGATAATTTATCAGGGTTAAAATTGTTCAAAATATTTTCAAATCATTACAAAACGTCTGTACATCTTTGCTGGAATTTGCCAGATGCTTATAAAAATACCTCGCTCAGTGCACAATTCGAAGACCTAGGATGCTAAGTGGCTAGTCCCATCTATTACTGAGTCGTTTGATCACTTTTAAAATGTCGGCAGGCGTCGTGTTTTCGAAGCAGGAGAATCATTTGGTGGGAATGATTACGTTTGAGGAGGGCGGTGTGTGAAAGTGGATATGGGAAAAAGGAGAAGAGGATGCGTGTGCACCTGAATGGAGTCGACTTGCTCTCCCAGTGTGCATGCGTCATGACGCCAAGCGACAAAACGCCCCTCCCTCCTCACAATCTTCTCCTCCACTTCCCCTTTAGACTCACCCCCTACCCCACCCTCCTTCCTCTCCCCGAATTCATCCGCCTTCCTTCTCCCCCAATGCCTCCTGCCCCCCCCCCACCCCCTCACCCACTGGAGCATGCCACGCCCACCCACGCGTACCTACAACCTCCGCTCCCGCGTGTTCACACACGCAAAAAAATGCCCCGCGTGTCACTTAACACGCGCCACTCCTCCCCCGCTTCCTGATCCCTCTTACCGAGTACACACCCTCTTTTTCTTGCATTCTCCCATTCCTCTCGGTTACGTGACTCGACGTAAATGGGACTTCATTTCTTTATTTTTTGAATGGAGCTCCTGCCATGCCGGTGCTGTTTGGGAGGGAGATTGGGGGCGTGGGGGTTGGATGCTCTTTAGTTTGCTCGCTTTGCGTGTTTTTCGTTGGGTCGTTGTTTTTGTCCTCTTTGGGAATAAAAAAATTGTTTCTCTTTTCCGCACACTTCCGCTTTTTCCCTCTCCGTGCCTACTTTCGTACTTCTGTTCTTTTTCATGCTTTCAATTTGCTAAAAAAAATATTACCCAGAGGGGTTGCGCAATGACATTCTTTGTTTGACTTACGCATTCCTCTCAAGGGGCGCGTGGGGGTTGCAGGCACACGAGTATAGTTCGAACGAGTTGTCCGTTGCCGAGAGGCGTTTTTTTTCCTCATAAAATGCTTGAGTTGGAGTGCAACTTGCATGGAGAAGTGTTAGGAACAATCATGTACAGCGGTGACATCCTTAGCGTGCGAATATTATTACACCCTTGAACGTCTTTTTGATTAAATGGAAATACTTTATGGACCCTCGTTCCTGGTATATACTCCTCAATTCATGGATGGGGTTGCATAAACAAATATTGTGAAGCCCTTCTACGAGTCGCATTATGGACTTTCCACTTCATAGTCATTACCCTAAGGCGAGGGTTCTTAACCTTTTCCGACCTCTGTTCCCTTAGGAAGGTCGTTGCTTCTTCCCGATTCCTTTAATATGCTGACTTGTTTTCTGTATCCGTGACGCGGAATATTGCCAATAGTGATGATTGCTACTTGCCATCCTGGTTGACAATAGAGTTCCGTATGCAGAGTCGCAGAAGTAATTTTGTTTCTTGTGCCGCCAAGTGATTGGTGGTGCCATCTCTGACAGATGTGGTTAACAGTCATGTGAGAACATCGTCGGGGGCCATCACTTTCGACCCACCGGGTACGCGAGCCCCCCTGGACCAGTACCGACCCTAGAACGAGGGGGTATGAATGGGGTCGTGTTTCTAATATTCTGGTAATTAGAATTTCAATAATGAGCGGAATATATCCTACATTGGTAGCGCAAGGGTAAAGAATTAAGTGTTTACGTTTAATTTTATTCAAGAGCGACGATAAAGGACGGTTAATATCGTGCTACAATATGCAGTTCTGAGTAACCACGTATTTTGCCTTGGAACTGCAGTTTGAATACCAACTTAGCTCTTCCGTTTTGTTCACATTTCCCGTCCCACGAGTCAACTTCCACCTCAGTTCAGGTTTCAGATTCAGTTTTATCTTTGACAAGGAAAAGGGAACGGAGCCAATATTATTTCGTGAATTTCCCTTCTGGTAGAGTAGTGGTAAGAAAAGATTGGCTTCAATTAACCTCAAATAAAATAAAATCTAACTTATTACTGTGGCGATGGCTTCCGGAGAGAGGCGGTTGAGAGGCTCTGTAGGGCACATAAATAAACGAAATAAAAAAACATGACTTCTGATTTTCATTAATTTGAGTTTAGAGTAATGAGTGCTATAGTTTTCTTAACTCGCTACTTTCAATAAATATGCCATTTATTCCACGAGAAGGTAACAACCTATATTATAAAATACAGGTATTAACTACTTTATACAATAAATTTCAAACTCTTGCATTATTCTGGATAAACATTTAATTTTCAGGGTAATATCAATTCCTGACAGGGCCGTGGTGACCTTCTTTTCATAGCCGTAATAAGCTTGCATCGGTATTCGTTTACATATTTGTATTTCCTGAAAGCCGCTAATGAAAAACTCAGAAAGGTGTCTATGAACGATTAGCATTCATCGAAATGGTTGAAAAAGTCAAAAACTCTTAATGTATGACCCTAAACTGGAATGAACGTAGGCGAGATATTTATTTAGATGAGACGTCAAATTTTTGAAACTATTTTTATCAATCTACGCATCAATGCCTATGGTGCAGGAGAAAATGCTAAAGTTTTTGCGAATGCTAATTTAGCAGTCAGTTGGATGAATTGGTTGAAACGAGGTAGTAGAAATAGTACCAAAATACCTAGTAAAGCGAATTTTAAATCTGGAAAACGTGGAAGAAACCTAGAATCAGAAACCATCTAATTGCTGACCACCCTGATTTATGATAAGCGGTCAACATTTTTCTTTTCGTCGTTTAAAAAATAATAGTTATTAAAAATCCATCCAACTACGCTTTGAGTGAAACTTTACTCTCCGTCAAATTTCCGTGGCTGACCATTTTCCACTCTTCCGCCAAACGAATATTCCCCGACCCCCCTCCCCCTTTTGCTCATCTCGGTGGCGTACCCGTCTCGGCACTATGCTCCCGAGGCCTTCTGGGACGGGAGGTGAAGCAAAGGGTCGACAGAGCCAAGTGGCAGGGGATGGGGCGCAACACGTGTTTCGTGTGAGCGCAGGCTGGACGCCGGGGTCTTACCGAATGCGGCTCAAGCTGCGTACACTCTGGACGGCTGCAAGGTCGGGCGGATCAGGAGAAAGCGTACCAAGTTTCAGGGCACTCCCTTAGGAATGGAAACACTCCTTGGGTCGTTGGATTGGAAAAAGCACTCCGAGGTCCATCCGCATGGTCGCCGACGAGGGCTAGCTCAGACGCCGCAACGGGCGGACATTGGAAAGGGGGTACAAAACGGGATCAATTCACCAAAATTTATATTCTATAGTTCTTTTCTCGATTATGGACTTCATCGTCAAAATGTAGCACAAAATAATCTGTAGGAATAAGTCAAAGTATTCAAACGTACATATACCTCTATAAACCATTCTCAGGAAGATATGATACAAGGTCCGTGTAAAAATGAGTATACAGATGGGAGTGATCGAGACATATTGTTCAGTGGTACGTTCAACTAGGTAAATACAAACGATGGAATTATTAGATGCACTTTTACGGACTTCAGCTAATGTTTTACGTTAGCAGGAAATTATTTCAATTGTTGAACTATCGACGTGACGAGGCAATCAAATTACCAATTCATCGCTGGGGAAAGAAAAGAAGAAAAGTGACGGTGGGCATATATGTGTCTTTCAGTAAAATTAAATTATACGCCTATCCAATCGTGTGAACATTAAATGCATTGGCTAAATTGGCACTTGTGGTATTCATAAATATGATATTTTTAATTGAAAAAGAAAGTCCGAAATTCCGCAGATCATGGAAATGGCCACGGTTGCGATCTATTTTTTTTTGGCAGAGACAGGGAGGGGATGGCTGACTGATCAAAGTTGCAAGAGCATCAAGCCGCGTGCCATCCTTCTGGATAAGTATTCAAGATGGCAGAATGTTCATTTAGGAAGAGTTTGGAAGTTTAATTCGCTAATTCAGACACGGCCTCTGTATGTACAGGGGCTTGCGGGGGCGCCTCGGAAGGGATGAGGGGGAGGAGAGCGAGGTGGTTAGTGGGAGAGTATCCTAATCAACTCCGTTAACTCCGCTAATAATTGATGAAGGCATTAAACACCCCCCTCCCCACAGAGTGGCCATTAGGGTCATCATCTTGTGCGCTCTACGGCCACCGTGGCGAATTTTAACTTCTTTTATTTAATGGACGAAATGCTGCTTGTAAATATTGTTAAGGTGTTTCCTCCTGGAGTGAATGCAGGTAGTTGCGCTGGTGACTGCCTGGTCGCATCACCTCCCCTGGATCTTCAAATGATAAGATCTATATGCTGTTTGCTCTTTAATCAGATCCCGATTATGCGCACGCTGTTCCTTGCGAGCGCTGTGCGGATGACTGGTTGATGTAACAGCCGCCCCGCTTCCGCGAAAACGAAACCCGCATCGGCGGAATCCAAAATACCGTCTCATCCGCTTTCTTTTGTGCGTAACAATCGTTATCCAACATTATTTAGCAGTTAAATTAAAACGTATTGATTCTTCCGAATTAATCGCATAATATGACTTGTTTTAGGGGTGCCTTATAAAATCTAATTATTAGATTTGCGAAAATGTAAAGAGCGAAGGAAACGTATTTAAATGAAAGTTTCAGGCGTAGCATGGTGGAAATCCTTCGTGATGAAAGAAGACACATTGCTTTTCCTCATAGAACTTTTTTTATCACGACTTAGGTTTCATTACAGTGTAGCATCTTCAGGACTTGAACATGATTTGAGCGTAAATATTTTCAGATGCAAAGGTTATTGTGGTTATCCGAAACACCTCTGTACTTTCACGATCTCTTAAATGGGACTCTTTTTTTCAAGATCTGTCCTTGGTCTTAATTTGTATGATGCAGAATAATGCCGAAATAAAACTTTGGCGGAACAATTCCATAATGCTACGCTTGAAACGAATAATTGTATGATGCACCTTAATTCCATGTAAATTTTTGGTTGAGTGATGATTAAGTCACAATGCAAAATAAATATAGGAACAATTTCGGGAAAAAATAACTTTGTATTTTGCAATGTCGAATTAAATGGGAAATTAATTCATTGACGCCTAACCAAGTACTGAAAGACTCTAGATTTTTGTTCAGAGGTTTAATAATCTTGTAATATAATTATTTTCAACTTTTATTAACAGTTTCTGTATAATCGTTTTCAGTTATGTGAAATAAATGTCATAATATAACGATGGACAAGATAATGTTTCTCTCTCTTTCAAGGTATGATACCTATTTGAATTTAAACTCCACGTTGATTTTCATCCATTATTTTCTCGTGACTTGGTCTTAATGGAATGCGCCCTACTTCTCACTCCGTGCCTTGAGTCCTCATTCGGGCTCTCACGATCCCTGGATCCGGCCACGAACACGTACCCCTACAAATATGCTTGCGGGTTAGATGATTCGCCCGCGTTCGATTCCGTCAAATCTCCCGGAAAAGGTTCATGCCGGAGCCTTGTCTGGTTTAGTCCCGGTAATTTCATCCCCCGCCACCCCGTCCGCAAGCCGCCCTGATTACCCCTTCCGGAGCAGGAGCAAGCGGTCGGGGTGATATCGCCTCACAATGAAGCGACTCAACGCCGTGTGCGCCGACGAGTTTATCTCGAGTATATCCTGCCCCCGGCGCAGGCAAGCCCCCCTTGCCCCCTCCAGCCCCCACCAACCCTCGGAGGCGAGACGATCATGGGGGATAGTCCGGAATCGAATATGTGCACAATTTGGGTCGAATCGTGCATTCGGTTTGGGGAGGCTAATTTCGGGTTTCATCCTCTCCGATGGGAAAGACCGTTTCGCCCTCTTAAAAGGATTCGAGCAGAAATCCGCAACGGCACACAAAATTCTCACTCGAGGTGAAATTCGAGCCGGCAACCTTCCGGCAGATTGAAGATAACGTCTCGAATGTAATTTACACCAAGATTCGAGAAAACTATTTGGCTGGTAATTCGGGCTCATGTTTACTTATAATCTTACGGACTTAACTTAGCTTTTAATGTCTTTGGTTGCAAACATGTTCGAATCCGCATTTCTCCAGCTGAATAATCATTAGACTTTACCTCACTGAAAAAAAATGCCAATCAATATTCTCAATGAGACGTAAACAAATATCTCTAGTTCGAAAGAAGTTAATTTGCTTTTGTGTTGAATTATGGCTGGGAAGGACGTGATCCTGCAACAATATTGCTCTACGCCCTGAGATGTTATCGATGCCAGTTATGGTAATGAGACATGAAATTTCATGCATTCCGCCCGCATGACAGTACCAATATATGATTACATGAAAAATATATACTCTCGGAAAATCACTAATATATTCTGTAAATTCTGTAAAATTCACGTACGATCAAAAATCATATCGTAATTTTCTTAAATGTTTCTTTAAAAAGTAGCTTTAGTTGTGTTTTTGGCAGTGTAGATGAATGTAGTCGAAGTTTGCTGATTATTTTGTTTATATCAAATACTGCTGTTGATAGAAAGTCAATGTAACTATCGCCCAGGAGTTTTTTTGTTGAACTCGCTGAATTTTTCATCCGTGGGATTTTGCTGCCGGCAGAGAAATATCCAAAATAAGAATAAATAACACTCTTTCAGTAATAGTGCTGTAAGATAATTGGTGTAAAAACTTTCAGTTGTAGAAACTTCAACTTTGCATATGCAGCCTTAATAATTCATCTGCACGAATGAATCACTGTGGTTAATTCTTTTGACGAAAATTGTAGACGAATGACCCTCTGAGAATCACCGGGATAGGTATCTCAACTTCTTAGTGAAATGTCTTCATTATAATGGTGAGTTTTGCAGGAGAAGTGATGTAACATAATGTGAAATAATTTAACAAAGTTAGCAAACGAAACAAACGAATGAATGCAAGGAAAAGCCTTAAAAGCTATGAGGAAATTATATGGCTCGATTTCAAGGAAACCTTTCTTGCTATTTCTTACGCAGTTTTTCCTCTAGGAAATAGTAGTCTCGTGATTGGTTACTTGAAAATTTAGCGTTTTCGTTTTTTTGATACAATTGCGTCATCAAATCTCACACACTTAACCACTCACGTACGAACAACTCGGAGCTCTCTTGAAAATGAACGAACAACTCTTGAAAATGTTGCAATGAAATGCATGTTAGCAGATGACTCCATTAAAAGTTACTGTTGCGGTATCTCCCCCAGTTTCTTGAAATTTTTCTTTAATATTAATTAATATTTAAGGTTAGTAATGAAAAAATAAACCTAGGTTAATTAGTAAGTTCTCCAAGGTAGTGCTATTTTTTATCGGTTACCTCGTTAGTATGATCTTCTTCTATTAAGGGGCTCCTTTTAATCATTTTCATAATTAATCACAGCTGAAAAGTATCTTGGAAAACGAAAATTGGGATTTTTATCATTTAATTACCTAATTTTTGTTGCCATAGTATCGGTTAAAGTGTTAGATAGACTCTCTTCATATTAGAATATGCTTCAAAATTCCATGGCTTAAGATAACCTAAGTCTATTAACCAGAGAGTTTGGATTTAATAATTACTGAAATGTTTCTAACGAATCTTCGGCTTTAGCAGAGTAGGTGAAACATCAACTTTAACATAATTTTCCCACCTGCTGCTGCTGTCCATTTGACGCATTCATATTTGGATGCTTTGAAGACTCCTCTTCCTATTTATGCACTAGTTTTTTTTTATGGGAATATATACTTATTGTTTAAAGTCATTGGGTTTGCTATTCTTGGATACCGTAAATATTTTTACTAAACTCGACGAGTTTGAATCGGGAATAGTAGAACTTTCAGATTCAAACGACTGCTCGAAAGAAACTAAATTAAGCTTCAATGAAAGGATTTACATTTGTCGAATTCGCGCAATTTTATTAACTGTCGTAATTTAAACTGTGGACTGGTTCTAAAATACTCCACCCAATATTTTGCATCATAAAACCTTTAGTTTCTCTCTGATCCCATTTTATATTTTACTATTTCGAACGAGGGCGTCTCATTAAGAATCCGCTGTTTCGTTCATCCACTCCCACCCCAATCGTTGCTATTCTATTTTATGCCAACGCTCAAATTTAGATCTTTCTCGAATTAATATGAAATAATACGTACAATGGACTTTAATCACTTACGGAGTTCATATTATGCACACATACAATGTATATTTCGATCTGCAGATCAGTGAAAGACTGCTCCATCGGATATCTTCAGTTAATCAATTGCCTGGTTTAAGATTTTCGGTACACAGAAAAAGCGATAATGACTTAGCATGTCGGGTTTTCATAGACATTGTAATGATATTCTCATTGTATTGCCATCGTATAGACATTGTAATGATAAATTCAGTAGGGTATCCAAAATAAGAGAGGGGATAGGCTGGGAATCACTCACGGAGCGAAAGTCAAATGACAGATTAAATCTCTAGCATACATTTGAAGGATGTCTTTTAGCGATGATTTTAAAAATGTATTATTACTACTTCGTACTACGGTAGGAGATATCATGTCAATAAAATTAGAGAGATGAATTGTAGAACAGATGGATTTAAGATATCATTTTTTCACGAATGATCAGGGATGAGAATAAATTGTCCGAGTGTCCGTGGTAGGAGTGAAAATATTCGGTTCAAAATTAGTCTGGTCTTTATTCACTCCCCGTCACACACCCTAGTGGTGGCTCGCAGGGTACTAAAATATCTAAGTCATGAAAAACAGTAATTGCTACTCACCTTTACGCTGAAGTCAATCGCAAGAAGAATTACCCACTATTCCGACAGTTTATTGAAGTACTCTTATCTTAGCACACACAGGTCATCGAGTAAAAGTTTTAAAATTGTGAAGAGTGTGTGTACTGCGCGACAGAAGTGAAATGTATCTTCACAGTGATATTGAACCGAATCCGAATTCTAAGCAACTGAAGGAGATGCCGCAACAGTAACGGTTAGAAGGCGTAATATGTTTCCAGATGGTTCTAGGTCAGATCCGTAGACATTCTTATTAACTACTTTATTGTATAACTGATTGAGTAATTAATTTGGAGAGTAATCAGAGAGGTTCCCTTATTCGCCAGAATGCCGTAAGTTTTAATCTCGAAGGGTTTCCATAAAAATCACTCGGACTTCGTAGAGCCTTGGAAGTGAGTGGTAGTCATAGTCGTTAGTCATAGTCGGGAAACTGGCGAGCAAACCGTGGTATTGCTTTCTGGGCGTTGAAGAGAAAACGAGCATTAAACTTGGAATTCGCGGAATCCTATAATCCTGCATGGAAGGAAAGTTGTAATGAGTTGTTATCCGTTTTTTCTTTTGTCCACGGTATCGCAGGAAGGGAGGGAGTGTTGCGACTTACCGCGCCAGTTAGCGCAGTGTAGTTGAAGGAAGAGCGAGTCGAGTATTCTTATTTAGGCGAGGAGGAACCTTTTTAAAATGAGTTTGGAATTCCCGACGAAGAAGGTAATGGAAAAGAATTCAGCGAGGCCCAACTTCACCGTGTTCGCGGCATTCTGTTTTTCCCATCTTCGTGGCCATGGCGAAAGAACTTTTCGGGACGGCCTGTGCTAGCCGGTGGGCGAGGTAAAAGTTTCACGCGAGACGGAGATGGATTTTTTGTTGAAAAAAGTGAAAAGAATTTACTTTAAGAGTTGGGTTTTCTGACGGGCACCATACGGGCAGTTATCTCGAAGACTAATCTAAATATGATAATTGTTCGGGGAACGTTTTCCTTCCTCCCTTATTATGTATGCATGCATGTTTTATCTTTTTTCTACCTCCCTCCTCTCCCTATCATTCCCGAAGTTTCCTCTCATTCCATCGTCGATTAGGAATACAGACAGGTATTCCTCGCTCCTACCCTCCCCACCTGTCTCGTCGGTCTTCTGCTCATTGTTTCTCCGAAGTTTTTTCTCGTTCGCTTCGCATTTCATCTGCTTGCTACTATTTATCGAGTGCGGACGTTTCATTTCGTCGTATTCACTATTGTTTCACTTGGGAACGCATTAAGTGGATTTTTTCGTCTCCTCCGAATGCTCATCTTGTATAATGACGAGTAAAAATAGAATCGATTCCCATTGAACTCTGGGACATGCTGGTGTCTTAATTTTATATCGGTTTCCTCAGAGTTTTACAAAATTATGCATTTGATATTTTTAATGTAGACTTCACATACAGTCTAAACTGGTGCCAAGTCATGAACTGAAAGCATGCACGTTGAGACTCTTTTTCCGTTTAAAATGACAATTGTTTCACCTGAGAATTGTAGTGTGAAAAAAGGACCCGAACTACTTATTTTTCATAATAAGTCTTGTAAAAACTTATCGTCAATTTTTTTCAGTGTAGTTGAGTACGCAATGCTGAGTTTCATTCTGCGGATATGGAAAATGTTTAAAGAAGACAATTTGCAGGGTTTTGAATGTTTTAAAAACGTGAAGTTTGAAAAAAAACGAAAATAAAAAAAATCAGCAAATGATTGTTTTCTTACGAAGAACTTTTAATTAATAACACATACACACATGTATATACTACGTATATACATGTGTGTATATAGTATGTGTGTGTATATGTTTTTTATATAATTTATATACCCACGCATAGATTAATTCAAATGGAAATAGATGTAAGGAATAGGAACACATATAAAAGACGCACACAAGAGAGATGGGGAAGGATGAATCGAGCAGATCACAAGTGAAAAAATATTTCCTTGACCGGGACTGGAACACCGGGTCTTTGGACTTGCCGGGCCGATTCTCTCATCTCATTTTGCGGATTTTTTCAACGAAAGCAATTCTTAATTAGGAGATATCTGCCTTCAGACTGTAATTGTAATGTGGCCAGTGAAATAGGAGAAAACCGTTTCAGTTCTGTATTACCATTCCTAAAATGTAAGGTGAAGGTTCACATGAAAAGATTTCTTCATAAATTGTGCATGAATAGAAGTAATTTGTCGAACTTTCAATAATTTGAATTCCAATTTTTTGCTGTGTATTTTTCCTTATCAAATTACCGATTTGGACGAGTTTATAATTAATTATTCTGGCCTCGAGACCGGATGAACAGAATAAACTGAATGGATAGAGTGACTTTTTACATTACGCCAAGGAAACAATAATGATTAATATTACATTAAATTATTGAAAAATATGACGATTTAAAATCTGTAGGCACATCAGCAAAGAGGGAAACTTGTGATAATTCTACATTTGATACGAGATCATTTTTGTGGCTTGAGAAAGGCAAGCGGTTTGATCTATGGGCAGGTTGTTACCAGTGAAACGAAGAAATATCAGCTATAAAGCTATGGAATAAATGTATTCAATTTTTTCTGGCTCAACTTTGTGAAAGTTTATGTTCATTAAATGAAGAACACAATGTACGAGTGATGAATCAGTGATGACGCCTAAACGTTGAAACTAATTGTACGAGAATAAAGAACAGTGGACATATAAATTGTGTTCTTCATTGAATGGCTATGGAAATGATAACCTGTTAAACGTTTATATCTTCTCAATTAATTAATTACTTGGGAAGGAAGATCCTGGAGCAAATCGTCTCTTCTGGGTACACTTTTGTTTGATAGTGGCGAGAAGGTACATTTTAATTTGGCAGTTAATGCCAAAACCATTGCACACCTACGATTAAGTTTTTCTCAATTTTTAGTCACTATACATGCATATAAATTATTCAAATAATATAGATCACGATTTCCACGAACTAATACAGGTACTTGCACTACGGAATCTATGTGAGCTCTACCTCTCTAGCTTAGCTGCAGGAAACAAGAAGGACAGCAAAAGCTAAATGAAGCAAGGGCAACATACTCGACACTTGGAGTGAAAAAAGAAAAATATATTTCCACCCTAGCTCGGTCGGATAGTGTTAGGTGTGTAGGTAGGATTCTAAGTATCCCTTATCGTTCGTGGGAGAAATGGCATCTTACTGTTCTACATTTAATCTCTCTAAACGAATTTACATGACCTCTTCTGCCGGTGTACGATGGGGCTGATAATATAATTTCAGCAACATCGCTAAAGAGACCTTCCAATTTATGCAATAGATTTAATTTGAATTTAGCGTACGCTCCTTGAGTTATTCCAACCTATCTCCTCAAACAATCTAGAAATGCCGTGTTTCAACTGTGATCAACCACACACATTTTTAAATTTATGTGTCTTGTTAAAATTAAATGTCTCTGTAGACAACTGCATTGTTGGCAAATAAGCTTGTCTTAGCATTAACCACGGAGGTAATGCCGTTAATGTAAGGAAGGAATAAACGAAATTCGGTAACGCTTCCCTGAGGAGAACCACGAGTGATTCTACTCGTACTGTTTTTGAAGTGACCCCAACTATGACCACCCTTTGCACATGACCGTCCAAAAAGTATTGACCGATCATACGGAATGCCATATCATGTAGTTCCTAGGCTTTCGTGAGCAAAATCTCTGATCTCTGGATAAGAATACTTCGCACTCTTGTAGTCACCGATTTACGTCGCCCGCTTTCTCGACGGGAGTAGTAAGTAGTTCGCTAAGATGAAAGCCGTGAAAAGTGTTTTTGTGGCAAAATATTTTTGAAATGTTTTACTGTTGCACTTTTAAAATTGGATTCAGCATCGTCCCGAGACTCACTAAATGATGACAATATTATTTGAAAAATTAAACGATAGGTAATTTTTATTTTCACTCGTCGATTTAAAATATAATAATGCATAATATTTTACCTTTTAAAATTTATAACTATTTTTAAGCAACATATTAATATAATGGGTCCACAGAAACTTGCAGAATATTTGTTCTCTTAAATGAGAATTCCAAATTTGGGAATAAGGACAAGGCGAAGGGGATAAGAATTAAGGAAAAATATAACGTTTCTTCGAATAGTCACTGTAAATAGCAGCGCATTCACTCAGTGCAAGTTTAGGGGTCTGGCCGTTAACTGTGTAGTGTGGAGATGCTGGGATTAGAGGCAATGCGTTCGCCGTCAGTGTCGAGTAGGCTCGCGTCTCCAGGTCGCGCGTACCCCGCCCTTTCCACACCCGTTTGCCCCGAAACATTTCCTTTCGGCAAGACGTGTGCATGCCACCCCCCCAACCCTCTCGAATCTCTCGCCTTCCCCCCGTCAACGATTGCGCCCTTCCCCAATCCCTCTCGCGTTCACCATTCCCGCTTCACCCGATGAAATCCAAGCTCTCTCTCTGGTGGCCCTATATTTCCATCTCAGCTTACTCCAACTTCACACCCAATATCCCGCCCGTTCCCTCTTAATCTTCTACCGTTTCTCACACAAAACACAAGCATCGTCGACCATGTCGGTGCCAGCTTCAAACTCGACTCTGCTTCTCTATCCACCCTATTCGGTTCCTGCAGACGTGAGGAATGATAAATTAATTAACGGAGGCGGACGGCTACTGAGGTCGTTAGCACCATCGGCAAATTTTGCAATATTTTTTTCGAATGTCCACATTTCGTCTTCCGCTTGGCTTCGGCATCGTTCTTTATGCTCTTTGCAGGGTTTCTTGTTAATTTAATTCAAAAGTTTTTAATTTAAGTTATTTTCTTCATGGTGCATGCGTAGGTTTAAGTTCAATTTCTCCGAGAGTTGTATTTTTTTCCTCTTGCGAATCTATTTCTTTTAATTTTACTATAATATTTACGACCTTCCGTTTAGCGCATGGTAATACCTTTAATTTTGCCTTAATGGATATTCATAGGGTTTATCTAATTAGCATTTAAAAATTGGTGTTCCGAGTAACAGTCGGGACCAACCAAGCTAAGCCTCATTCACGATATACCGAAGCGGGGCTGATGACTAAATATGTAATAGGTCGATATTTTGAGAGCGATCATTCACATCGTTGAGCACGCCAGCGGGGATGGGGCTAGGAAAGCGGATAAGGGGCTGCGTGTCCAAGGTGAGGTGGATGTGAAGGGGTTTCGTCCCTCCCAGTTCTGGTACCCTGGTACTTTCAGCCCTTTGCTCGACCATGTCTAATTTGCCCCAAAACAAACACGACGTGAAACCTTGTTCATCGGGACATTTACACCCTCTTTACCGTCTGCGTCGTAATCCCCGTATATAACCCCCTCCCCCCCCCCCCCCCCAACTTTCCCTTTTACTCAATTTCTAAACCATCCTTCCTTCGCAATCTATAATAGCCGGCCTCTGGAAACAAGGAGCACACTGCCCTCTTGGCCGTCGGAGAAAGGAGCCGAAGGATCTCTCCCAAGTGCAGAGCGCGCAAGGGGCCAAGGAGTGGGCGGACATACTATATATCCCCTACGGACATCGATACGGCCGGCTTATTGGCCTCCGCCGCGCGGCGAGCCGTGCCGAGTCCTCCCGTCTCGCAGGGCGTGTACGGGAAAAGATCGGACGGCACGGCGTGAGGAAGGGGGTATTTCTTGCAAAAAGGAGGAAAGGTTTTCGGAGAAGGTAGTAGCGTAGAGAGAGAGGGGTCGCCCGGACTGATCCCTGCTTAACTCACGTGGAACGGTTTAAAGCCTTTTAAAGAGCCAAGGAAGCGGATGATTGGGGATGACTCTCCCCGTCCCCGAAGTCATCGACTTTGGGCTTTCGTTGAGTGCGTGAACCCTCTTAATGCTGCTACTACCCCCACCCACCCCGCCCTCTTATCCCACCTTTTGAGCCACGCCCCCCGGCCGACCGGCCGACCTCCGCTGACCACAATCTGCCTGCCCGCCATGGAATTCGGGGCTGAAGGAGATGTTGGCCATGGGATTTCATCCTCCGTCCAAGTAAAGGATTCAATCGCCCAGACTGCGCTAAATGAAATTTCCATCGCCTCTCAAGCGGTATCTGAAAGCAAGCCTTGCAAGTTTGCCTTCGAAAAAGAGGGTCGAACATAACAATTTATCCAAATCGAATGCTCACAGAGCTAAACAAAGGGAATTTACTTAACTGGATGCCCGTGTTGCAGCACGAACTTTTAATGTAATATATTCCCTGAGGGTGACAAGGTTTTAGTGAATTACACGAATCAATACGAGCGAATGGACACAAAATATTTATGGGATTTAATTTTTTCCCTCGGTGTTCACATATTATTTTTCTCTCCGGCTAGTTGATGGAGAGCAGTGTTGAGTGAAGGATGGTCGTCTATCTGTCGAGGAACTAGTACTAACTCATTTACAGCTTTACTGTTTCGGCTGACGTACGTTAAAACACTTAGTGCATCTTAAGTACCTTTAAATCTAGTAGGTGTGAATATAACGAAAAATTTTAATATTAATATTAACTGCCAATTAAAAAATACCTATTTCAGAGTACAGAGAGTGTCTTTTGCCTGCGAGGCATCAGAATATTAATTAATAATGCTAATGGAAAACTAATTATGAAGAAAAAATTTCTACATGTTCAAAATACGAACGCGTATAATAAAAATAAAATAAAAGCCTAATTTTGGCTGAACTGATGCCAATGGTTTTAACAATCATTATTTTTTTACATACTTTTATACCCTGCAAGCCACAACTAGGGTGTGTGGCAGGGGGGTGAATACACACCAAGCATAGTTTTACTATACGGTTATACGAGAAATGCTATGTACTATACGGTCAAGTGTACTATAAAGTTTGCAAAAACGTAAAGCGCTTTACACCAGATCACGTAAAATATACCCAAAGACATGTTTTCAATAAATTTCTAGACAGATTTCTTCAAACATACCTGATGATCATCTATCTAATATCATATACAACTTTTCATTTTAATGTAAAATATATAATTGAGTCTAAGAAATGAGCGATAGAGTGTCATACAACTTGGTATTTATTAGTGTTGATTAATAGTTCGTAAAGTTAGCTCTGCGATTTTTTTACTGCCCATTCCCAGAATATATTTGGCGGTCACAGCTAAATGTGCCCTTCATGAGTCCTAAGTTACCATCCCTTAGTGCAATTCAATTTCGGTACTAGCCTGCAGATATAACGCGTCTCCTGAATATGCTGTCCGAATGAACGTGTAGACTCTCATGCGGTGAATGTTATCATTAATATGAACAAATTACCAGAGCTGTTTAAGCAGTAGCTGGAATGATGGGAACCATTATCATGGCATTATGATTTTTTTGGTTCGATGCAGGATTAAATCCGTCAATATATTCTGGTGTGCATGCGTGGCATTAAAGACTACCTAGCATTTTTACTAGCATTGTTTTCAATATATAGTTATCTTTCACCTTTTGTGATTGTAATGAGCTTGTTACTAAGGGGCTATTTATTATAATAATAACATGAATAACTAAATTACCCTTAATCTGTAAGATTTGCATTCTTTCACTTTCAAAGTTTTTGTTCCCAATTCCCTCACGATGTTATCACACGCCCATGCCAGACCTAATTTTTTAAATCTGTATATTCGTTTCATTCAGTGTTTCGAGAGAATATCCATGCATAAAATTATGTATTTTAGCACTTTGAATCGATGTAGGACAAAATTGCTGCCTGATAATTATGTTTTGTTTTGACAATGATGCGTGGTGGGTATGCGACCAATCAGATCGTTCAATGCGGCACGCTAGCTTTCTTGTTTGACGAAGACGATCCATAACCCAAAAGTCTATGCAAATTTACTTATTACCTCGGCATCACGGGAGATTCCAGTATACTTCTGAAAGAATTCCAATCGTCAAGTTCTATTGCTGGATGCGCTACTGAATTGCATGTTTTAACTCGGTTATTGAAAGAACATAGGGAATAGGTGATATGAAAAGTACATAACGTGATGTAACTGCCATATCTTAAAAAGCCATTGAAGCCTACCTACGGTTTGGACCAATAAACACATCAAGGGAATAGGATGTTCCGTCGTTGGCAGTATCCATTAGCGTAGTAAAATCACGCTAATGCTGGCGCCATCACGGCTATTTGGGACAGAGAGAAAGAAGTGTTTGTAATTAGGTCAAGACTTCGGAAGAAGAGGAAAGCCTGTCAGATTGAAAACTCGGCGTCCACATTACCCTATTCTTAGGGAACAGCTCAGAGATACTGGAGATTTAACAAATACCCCCGAGATCATGGGATCAGGAATGTTGAGTACTGATGGTGCTCGCGGAGATGATTATGGCGTTCCATTTATAAAGGTGTGGCTGCAAAGAGTGAACCTCTTTTGCCATTAGCGTCGCAACACTTATCTGTAATGGCACAGATGAGAGTTTGCTCAAGTTTACGAGGGCGAGTATAGGGGGAAAAAATATAAGTATTTGGCATCCATTAGACCTTCCTAGTTCGGCACTGACCTATCGCACCACGGAAGCTTACGGACTTTGGGAGAGAGGCCCGCAGAAGCAGCGGACGGCGTTAATCTCCTGTAATTTTCAGTTCAACGACCGCCTCCTAACGCGAAGCCACCTACGGCTTCTTCCTTTTCTCTGCATAATTCATCGCCACTGCGTAAGCCCGGGTCCCCGATGAGAGAGAGAGCGACAGATGAGTGTTTTCCTGGCCTGCGATAGACTCAACGTAAATTTGCCACATCGGGTTTGAAGGAAGAAATATGCACGGGAATCACAGTTCTGGAGGGGGGGTGGGGGGAGTGGGTCTTTTTGCGTGTGGTTTCGTGGTCCACGTCCTCGGCGTCATCTTTAAGGCGTTTCACTACTTGATCGAGTGAACGAGAAACTGGTGTAATTACGTCAAAGGAACCAAAAAATGTAAATATATTTTTGGTAACTTAAACGTTATTAGATATTTCAGTACCCTACAAACTACCATTAGGGTATGTGGCAGGGAGTGAATACACACCAGACTAATTTTGACCCGAATATGACACTACCTCTATCGTACATTGTTATTCTGATCCCTTTTCGTGGAAAAATGGCATCTTGAATTTAGCTGTTCTACACTAAACTTCTGTAATTTAATTGACATCATCTCTCATACTGAAGTACGATAGGGATAATAATATATTTTTAACATCATTGCTAAAGAATCAAATAATTCATTCATCAATCTGCCGAATAATCTATTTGCGTTGTAAGTGCAATGTATGAGTCGATAACACGCATACTTTTTATCACAACGATCTAATGTCATAATAACATGTGGCGATGGTTGTTTTCTTCTTCTTTGAAATCGAAACGTATTCGTGTTTATGCATTAAGTTTTGTGCTAACACATAAATGATAGACGTGTTATTTCAAATAAAATTCCCTATATTCCTAATAAAAATGAGAGTTTAAGATTTGTAGAATTATTTGGGAAAAGAGAAGAATTGTAAATTAGGAAGATGTCTGAAACATATTAAAATTTCATACGGGATCATTACTTAAAAACTGAGTTTTGGTGAGTTTCTGGATTACCATGTAAAGTGAAATCGAAACCACACTTTTAAGAGTCAGGTATGCTGTGATTCGGTAAAAGTTGGAGAATACTTGCAGCTTTTATTCCTTGTCTTTTCAACACATTGTTAGGAACTCAAGCAAGATTGGAAACTTTATTCCAGAACCGATTACTAGGGGGTGACCGAACCTCTCACAGACCAGGGGTCGCACAGCCATGGTCTCCTCCAGACAGCGCAGCAGGTCTTCCCGCGCATGCTCGTGACATGTATTCCGCCGCGCCAGCCAATCTGGATTGAGATATTCGTCCGCGGCGATGGCACGTTGGCATGAATTCAACGTTCGTCGCTGGCAATACATAGAATGAAATGTTAAGGCTGATAATCCAGTTAATACCCAGTAAAAATGGGCCGGAAGATGATTAGGCCAGGATCGGGTGTTTTTCCGGCGCATCTCTGACCTCGGGATGCGCCTGCGGACCCTGAGGATGCGGACCTTAACCCGATGGTCTGCCTGAGAAGAATTCACCATGATGATTAGGTCAGGTCTGCAGGTGATCGGCCAACAGTGAGTCGGGCAGTGCTTAACAGGAAAGGTACGAGAGAAATGGGATGAGGATCAGCCACAAGAAAAGGAAAGTAACGACTTCCTCGAGAACCAGAAAATCTAAGTTAAGCATTCAATTCGGAGAGAATAATGAGTAGATGGAGCAGTACATGAATTTGGGCATTATTTTAGAAAAAAGGGCCGAAGCACTGAGGGGATTAGGTGAGGAATTGCGATAGCAAAAGTGGTGTTTGAAAGAAAAGGAGTATTGATGAGAGTAGGATTGATATTTTGATATGTGGCTGTGGCGGATAATGAAGGAAATAAGTTGGCCAAAGAGGAAAGAAAGCGCTGAAGTTTGAAAGAGGATGGAAGAGGAGAGGAAATTACTGGTGGAAATTCAAAAGGTAGAATAAGTGGGAGGAAGACATATGGAAAGGTGGTGGGATGTTGAAGGGCGTGATTGAAGTGAGAACTTTGGGAAAGCGGGTCAGAACGAGGAAGATAGTGGGTTTTATAAACAGCATGAAGGCAGACAGAATAAATTAAGAAAGAAATAGGAAGTTCCCAAGATATTTTGAAATAAATAGTCGTTTTGGACCGTCTAAAGCCTACCGGGATAATGGGTGGAATGCCTTGATTGATTGATTCTTTGCCTGAATCAATGGCGGCCAATATAATCAGTTCCAATACTGTAAACAATACATAATTCCAGAACATAAAGCCTAGCTACAAAAACGCATTTAATATTAACACAGATGTAAGAATAATATATATAAGATAATAAAATTCCATGCTGCAAACCCTAATCATTGGGGTTACCTACCAATGCAGATAAAATGCTCGGCGAAGGCAGACCAACGGAGTCACGTATGACCCTCGATATGGAGTTAATCATCATGGGAGTAATAATCAATGCTCTAAACAAATAAAATGACAATTCCAGATAATTACTTAATAACAACACAATTTAAAGCTTTAAATAATTGCTAACGATGACTTAATGTTTAGACGGACTTCCATCATTGTTTATCGTAAAATTGTCTAATGTTATAGCATATTTCTTGTTCGTTGATGTCTACAGTTTCTGTGTCACAGGCATTAGGGTATGAATGAAAGTGATCTTTTTTTAATCAGTAATTCATTTGAAAAATAAAAGATTTCATTTGTGAAGAATAAGACGGCCTTAATTTCAATGTTATTGTAAAATGCATATTTTATATTATCGAACGCAGCCTATTTGAATATTTTAAAGAAAAAACGCGTGGTTTTAGAAAACAATTCAGCATAAACATAATATTTCTACCCTCTTATACCAATCCGTATCCCAAGCATCCGTGGTTGATTTAGGGTGCTGAACCAGAAGATAACAAGAGAATTGCCGTAAAAAGGATAAAATGTGTGGTAATATTGTAATTGCTTACATAGTTTTCTTGGTGAGACAAAAACTGCCCCCTCTTTCCCCTCTTAGAAAAAAACATACTACAATTGAGGCAGTGTTTCCAATTCGATTGAATAAAAAGTAATTATTTTAGTTAGATTACAACTTTTTTCAATTCAAAGTCTCCTACCCAAGTTTAAACTGATTCCTTTCAGTCGAATTCGTTTGAGATTCGTTTCAATGGCCCAGTTTAGTCCCAATTCAAATTAATAACTAAAAAGGTTTTGTGCATTAATTATTTATGCTAATGTGAGCTTAAATTATTATTCGATATCTATTATTGGATACAAGTTCAAATTTGTATTTTATATTTTATTATTCAATTCGATTAATTTGCGGTTGAATTTGGGGATGGGAATGTTTGAGCAGGTTATGACTCGTGAAATGATCCACTGGTCGTCGGGATAGTCCCCATTCTGCCTCTCTCTCTCAGTGGTATTTTGTGGCGAATATAATAAATAACCTTGCGTGTGTATGCATACATCTATCTGCCATTTTCCTCCGCATCCTTCCCGTTGAGACGGAGGAGCGGTCCTCTTCACGTTGAGATTGCGTCGTTTCATCGCCACCCCGTCCGTCACCCACCCCTTCGTGTCTCCCGTCCCTCCGGCCGGGCGGGCGGCCGACGCCGTGCGATGCGTGTCTTTCGAGCGACTGCATTATCTCCGGAAATCGAACGAGCCTTTTCCTGCTGGACCTCTGCCTTCGCCTTGAAGTTCAGACGAGGTGGAGCGCGAAGTCCCGCAGGGGAAAGGCTCGTACGTCTGTCGGTCGATAAGTGACGTTAATTGCTTGCTGCTCCTCCTACCTCTCCAGCAGCCGGACGAAATGCACAAGAAGGGAAGTACTCTCCTCAGTTTTCATCTGAATGTGATTAGACTCTCTCTCTCTCTGTATATATCGCCTCTTCTTCATTAGATTTCTCTCTTAGCTTCACCTCGTTGTTTTTCTTTAAAACTTTCTCCATATACTTGGCTAAGGGAATTATCGTCTTTACAAAATAATCCTGATTCGGTGGAAGAAATAAATGATTGTCATGTACATGTACCTGTACGTGCTTGGCCAAGCATGTCAGTAGTGTTTTCCAATTGAATTGAGGATACTGCATGGCCAAATATTTAAATGAATGTGAGACATATACTTTGTGTATTTTCCAATTTGATATTTCCTAAATAAATTTCAAATTCTGAAAAGTCCTTCGAAATCAAAATTTGATTCCTTTTTAGCATTCCCTAGGCATTCATATAAACGAGGCATATCGCATATATAGGCATTCGTATGTATATATATATATATATATATATATATATATATATATATATATATATATATATATATATTCATTCACAAGGAAATAGATTTTAGGAAAAGGGATTGGAGGAACACACATAAAGGACGAACACAGGAGAGGTGGGGAAGGCGGAATCGAGCAGGCCACAAGAGCAAAAATCGAGAGCATCCGCCAAGTCGAAAGATTCGGTGTTCAAGTCCCGGTCAAGGAAATATTTTTACACTTGTGATCAGCTCGATCCCGCCTTCCCCATCTCTACTGTGTTCGTCCTTTACATGCGTTCCTATCCCGTTTCCTTATATCTTTTTCAATGTGAATGAATATTTGTTCGCCATATGGCGGACTTTCGTGTTGGAATATATACAGATCTATTTATCTCGACTTATTTCCTCTGCATTGCGCTTGCTGTTAGTTATTATTTGTGTTAAAGTTTAATGCTAAAAAAACTCTTTACCTTGAATTCATTCAGGAAATAGGTGTACTATGTATTTGCAATATAGAAAACATTCAATAAGTTCGTCTCAAGTGATATCCTTAACATTTCTCTGAGAAATATTATTGTTATCGAATTTTCCGTTTCATGAACAGAATTACAATTTGAACTAACGTACCAATCGTATATGGAGAAAGTTATGTCTTGACCTTGGAAAATTTTTTGTTAGAATGCTGAACTGCTAAAAGGATGATTTGACCCGCTTGTAATCTGTTTCCTTGGCAAGCATATTTATTCACTTTTTCGTAAATGCTTACACAAGTTACCTTGGCTTGCTGATGACGAAGCTTCTTTTTAATTTTCTGTCTGTGTTATCACCATTTTATGCTTATCCAGACTGCTTTATTTCTTTTAGTTTCGTTCTGTTTCGGCCAGTGTGGCTGCGGAAATTAAATGTGGCGTCTCATTTCCTTTAAAAAAAACTCATAATTTTCATCAGCTGAGTTCTCGCTTTATGTAGACCTTAATTTTAAGGACTGCCTGGTAGTTCCCCACGCCTCCCAATCATTCATGTCTCCGCTTCCTCATTTGTCATCCCTCCCTTTCACTCTCCTCCCGCCGCCCTCCCTCTAGTTGATCATTCCCCCCACCTCTCTCTCGCCATGCTTCTTTCCCATCATTTCCCTCCTCCCCTCGTATTTCTTCCCCTCTAGTTATTTTTTCCCCATCCTGCCACACCTTTCGACATCAATATGTGTCTTAGTTCTTAACAAGGGCGTCATCGAGTAATATATTTCTGTGGCATGTATATGTAAATGTTCCTCATTTCAGATTAGGTGTGCGTGTGTGTGTGTGCGCGCGCGTAAGTATGCCGGCGTCTGTGAATGATATTTTGTCCCTTGAGTTCGCAGTCTGTGTTTGGTTTCTTGAAACGTAATAATTTGTTTTTAAATTTGTTAAATTGTTGGTAATGTTATCACATTACCAACTTTATTTTAACCTCCGAGGGGAATTTAACCAACCATTTGAATGTGGAGAGCGAATTTCACTCCGTCGAAATAAAATAAATCATATTAAAACTATTGAGGACAAAAAACTATCGAAGAAAGTCAGATGAGATCCGACTATTGATTTTACTCTAACAAAAAAGGAGGTGATGGGCAAGTTGACGATTTATTGACATTTTGTGCGAACGTTCGGGTTTATCGAATTTAATGCATTGCCAGCGAACTGTCATATTACCTTGAACCTTTATTTATCATTCAGGATAACCCGAAAAAAGTCGCGTGCAAAATATCAGATCTGTGGCACGGAATGCATTTTTACCGTTGTGATTAATAATTGACTTATCAAATGGCATTTTCATATTTATATTTTCATTCATCCGGCATTAATCCGATCAAAATATACTAAATATTTCACTTTAATTTTACCCACCTGACTCAAATTTTTGTCCAGTTGGTTTCAGTTGAATGAGAATTTAGTATTGTTCGGGGAGTTTGATTATTCTATCAATTCACGATTAAAGCTCAAACTTGTACTTTGATACTGATGTCTATGTTGACCAAGTCTAGGAGCGAGTGAGCGGTATAATTTAAGCGAGTGCCCTCGGTAGGAAAAGAGCGGTATATAATTGGCAAACTCCCGATCCGATTCTTTTTTTAAGTATACATAAGACCACACCCTGTTTTGACTCTTCTCCTTATTAACCACTGCCTGCAATCGCAAATGGTAAAAATTCTCTACCATGTTTAGAAATTACCCTAAAATATTCTCAGGCGTAGAACAATTTCCTTATAATAAAAACATTTGCTTACGAAATTTCACGAAGTTTATCCTTCCGGAAAGATCTAATATATTCCAGGCACAGTGCATGTTAGGGAAAGGTTACCTATTCTAGCCAATTGAAGGCTACCAATTGCCAAGCTGCAAGAATTCCGTTCGTTTTATTTTATGATTGAAGTTCATTTTATGCAGTCAGCCATTAGTATTACCTCTTCTGAATTACTTGCTTTCTCTGAATAAAACTTGATGAAAAATTCAATTCATATCCGTCGCATTTTCTCACTTCGGTGAGGTCAACTTTCCCTTTTGTGTAGCACGCTTATTGACCAATGAGTGGGTTACCGGATGCCACCGGTTGTAGAGATAAAGGGGAGGGAATCATTTTATCCATAACATGAAAGCCCGGTTATTTCGCTGATGCCCTCCCCCCCTTTTTAATAATATAAGGCAAGGAACCAATGAGGCGAAGGAAAAGTGGTGGAAAGAACAATCCGATGGATCGGAGAAATTTCATTTAGAGAAAAGTGGTCGGGTTACAGTGAAAGTAAAGGATTTGGAACAAGGTAGAGTAGAGAGAACGATACACTCTGAAAGAGATTGTACGAGAAATTTCCGAGTGGCACGGAAAGAATCCAGTGAAGGTGAAAACAATACTTGGAAGAACTTCACACATTAGAGATATTAGACCAGTTGGCGTGTATATAGTATAGAAAGAGAATTCGACGTCGACGATGGCCACTGGTAACCAAGAATTCAATTTTCCCAACGGGATTTTGGAAAACTCAGATGATGGACTAGTTTATCCCTTATTAATTATAAATCAGAGTGGTTAAATCTTGTGAGAGAATTCTGGATACTTTAATAGACTGAAGACTGGTATTCTTCGGAACTTTGACGTTGTTTGCACAGCTAGAAATAGGAAATGAAGAATCGGGAAGGGTGGAACATGACGAGATTCTCTTGATCACCCTGGACATTTCTCTTAACGACCTGTACTATTAACTACGAATGGAACTTCTAGGTAGTTGTCCTATTTAATTGATACCGGAATATATTAAGATGTGAATAGGTTATTGGTACACAAACATATATTATGCAGTTTCGGTCAAATGTAACAGGAAGGGCAAATTATAATTAAATTATTTAAACACATTTATTAGACACTTTCGTTCTATTATATTGTAAAAGTTGACAATGACGGAAAGGAGAGTAGATTTAAATCCGGCAATACTGTTACCAATTTCTCTTTATTTTATCGCATTGTTATGATTGGCTGATACGATGTCCACCTCTAATATCTCCTTGGGGTCGCTAGCAAATTTATTTACCTAACTTCTACTGTTTATTTTTATAAAAAGTATGATTCTCGCTTGAATTTTTCGTGATGGAGCAGAACAGAACATACATTTTTCTAATAAATTGTCAAACATTTCACAAACATTAGAAATTTGTCATTTTTTCTCCGATTGTTCGTATTACTTGCAGCAGACCTTCTCCACGTTTAGGCTAATACGAATGGGTACATAAATGAATATAAATATATAATATGTATAAATATATATATATATATATATATATTTCTATATATATATATATATACATACACACATACGGCTTAAGAATTATTACTGTAAATTACGATGAAGAGGAGAGTAGAATAGAATATACACTAAGCCCTAGAAGTGTATAATTTGTAAACATTTGCAGATACAGCCCAGGAAATACCTCAGCTTTTCTGTAGATTATTATTATCAATCTTATTAATCACCTTTTTAATTTTCCATGGTTTTGATATCCTATATTTGAGCATGCAGTAACCTATCAATAATGGAGCAAAACAGAAAAGTTAAAATGTTCCGTATAAATATTTAAAACATGACCCAAGTTTTGATATTTAAGTGCTAACTTTTCTATATGTTTCACTTGATGGTGTTGAACGTTTAAAATTTGATTGCCTATTAACTCTTTTGTGTAGAAAAACTCAGTTTTCTGGGTCATTATGTATCTCTTCTATAAATAAAACCAGAAACTACCTAAATTATCAATTATGGAAAAACTTCACGTTTTAATAAGATATTTTCAAGGTGTAATGGGCTCTTTAGGAAGAATGATATCAAGGTTGTTTGGTTATCTTTACTAATTAATTGATTGATTGTTTATAGGCGTATGCCGTTGTTGCCATTTGAATAATTATAAATTTAAGATGAATCGGTTCAACATCAGAACCTAATTATAATACATAATGGCAAATTAAAATTGGTATACCTCAGTGAAATATGTTACAATATCAGATGTTAAAAGTCTTAACTTTAAATTTACATGCAAGGAGTTTACGATAGAATGACGTTGTTGCGCAAAATCCCGCTGAAGACAGGATACAAACCCTTTTTTGCTCTTTTTAATTTCGATTATCTTAAAAACCGAACGTTATGCGGAAATATGGCTGTTATGATAACTGATGCAAAAATTATGTATTTTTGTCTCTTAATGTTATTAGCATTAAAATATCTTTCGATATTTTCGTTACGTAATCAAAAATATTAATATTAATTTAAATAGAAAAGCCATTTTGACTACCTTATCCCGTTAATTTTATGAACAGATGTCTAGAATTATTATTTCAGTAAATTCAAAACATTTTATGCCATTTATATCAAGTTTACCCACGCTATTTATAAACAAATCAAAGTTTCCGTGTTTAGAAATACAATTACCTGCTACAAAAATTTCTTCGATTATACGAGTATAAACCTTCTTGCGTTCGAACTAGTGAAGGCAAGTGGACGTTAACATATGTCCGCATACTTTGTGCAAGTAAAACTTTTCTAAGGAAATTATATTTCGAAGTTAACTCTTTCAAATATAAACATACATATTAGCACAGAACCAGCAGACAATGTGTTCAAAAACTAAAAAAACATTTTATTTTACTCGAATTCTAATGAAGTAAAATTATTTATGACTTGAATGAGAACCATTTTATATCAGGATGCAATTTATTATCGCTTTCCCGGACCTGAATGTACGTTGTAGGGCAAAAAAATGAATCAGTGACGGTTTTTTAACAATGTTACTTTGGAATATGCTTGGCGTAAAAGCCATCATGTTGTATCTTATATCATCTCAGGTGTTTTCGAACTTACTTCGTTTAAGCTCACCCACACATTTACAAAATGCGTCATGCCCAAAATGTCCGTCAAAATTTTCTGACCGGATCCCAAATTAATGTTCACTTCCTAGGCATATCCCTAACAGTTATATGGCGATTTGCCCACACCAAATCGTTCACCAATTTGACATGATTGGGGCCTGTCGAAGTGGAGGGCCGCCCCGTCGCCAAATCTTCATCTGTCGAGGTCCTACCTGATATACTATAAAACGACTGTACCACTCAAAACACTGGCTTCGACTCATGGCTTCATTAACAATGGCTTGCTGAATCATTCTAAATGTCTCCGTAGCACTTTTATCAAGTTTGAAACAAAATTTCATTGGCTCCTTCATTGCTACCGTTGCATGCGGCGAAGAACAGGTTAAGACACGTACCGCTGCTGCCGCGTAACGACTTGACGTAAACAAACGCAACACCTCTCGTTTTAGTCGTTAGATGTGCCGCTAGATGGCGCACTCTCTCGTTTCGATGCGTTGAACGGTCAATCTTACTTTCATCTACTACTAATCAACCGTTGAACTTACAATCAGTCTGGTCTTTTTTTGATCACACCTTGTTTGTAACGCAATCCACACTGCGAATGTTTCTCTCCCTACCCTCCAGAAATAATGAAATCCTTGCTCAGTGCTGGAACTAATTGACGACCAAATTTACGGTGCTGGTGTATTTGTTGAATTATCCTAGTTACATTGGCATAAGCTGCCAAACCATTGATAGCAGACGGGTACAGTATCACGCAACCGTCAACCGGGATTTACAGATGTCACTCACCGTCGGCGTTTCTTTACTTAATTTTCTGTGTTGTCCCAGTTGTAGCTCTGATTAATTTTGGGCATGACTCGGTTCAAATTATGTTCAGAATCAAATTAATTTCAATTTTTCTTGCTTTCCACCTCCAACTATTTTTTATATGAGGATCAGTTGCAGCCTCCGTTCAAAGCAAGATTTCCTGCCCGCCTGCAAGATGCCTGCAAGCAAAGCAAAGTCTAGTTTTTGTTCTGGCATGGCTCTCTCTGGTATCCAATTGAATATAATGCCATGTCAAAAAAACCGTGAGATCCGGTTGGATTACTTAGAGATAATACTGTGAGACTTGTTCGCATTTGTAACTCCAGTGAGAACGGCCAATCTGAGATATTACTCCATTTATATATCCAAAAGGCTGCATAATTAGGCGAACGCCAAATTAAATTAATTGCCTAATGATTTTCTCCACATAGATTGGAAACATGCCATATATGCAAAACTTACGACTAACGGAAGAACATATTTCACCTCTGTTCAAGCGACCGTAAATAAAGGCACCAAAAAAATCTTTTCGTCCACGATGTTATACTAATTTAATTCTTGCAACATTTCTTTTTCGCAAAGAGTTTTAACTTTTCTTCCTGATTCTCCATTTTTGCATCTTTGTTGGAAAAAAGGGGCTATTTATGATAAATTTCCCCATGAAATCAGTGCGATTCTTTGAAATTATTAAAATTATCCTGAAGTTTAATTTTTTAACTTGAATTTTTAATCTAAAAACAATGTATGCCGTTAAATATCGGTGGCAATATCTACGTAAAAATATTTTTGTGCAAACAGTGTTAATGTTTCTAAGTTAAATTTATTTGTCAGTTACGCTTTTTTTCCAAATTTTATTAGTTTAGAATAAATATTATTGTGCGGACCGTGGAATCAATTCATAACTATTACATTTCTTGAAACGGTGATTTGAATATTTGTCTAGCCATTATTCTGTCATATCTCAAAATTCCCGTTTAAAGTACTCTACAACCTACTTACTACTCTTTCCCTGCATTAGACAAAGGCAATACAAGTCGACCGAGATAAATAAAGTGGAAAGCTCAAAAGGAGATTTTGAAGCCTTTGGATGATCCTCTTCCGATCTAAATAATCCTCGAGGATGCGCCCTTTAATCCGCATCGTTTGCCGCACGAGTATTTTTTGGCGCATCTCACTCTGAATCACATCTCCGAAACGTAGAATCTTTTCAATATGGATGGAAATAGGAAAACGCGGCTACCATTTGCAAAAGATCTGTGGCAACGATCAGCTCTTTAATTTCTTTTAATTATTTTTAGCTCATAGCCAATTCTACTTGTATTTTAACGTGGGGGTATGAAGTCGTTTTTCAGACTAAATCTGGCCGTTAATGCGTAATATCCTCGGTGTATAATTTTGCTGCGGCGATAGTAATCCGTATTTCATCATAATAGTTTTCATCTATTATAACCGTTCATCTTTTTCATAATCACCATTGTGCTTATCCCTTTTCTGTCTCGATCTAGATTTGAATTCTCTCAAGGCTTCGTTATTTGAGAAATCGTGGCGGCAATTGTGTGCTTAATCTCAGATTTAGTCAGCATGTCACGATTTTATTCGTACAGCAAGCGTGAAAGAACATGGTGATAGAGCACACCTAGCTTGTCTTCTGGAAAACGGGTTGGCAGGGTGGTCTGAAGTTCACTACTTCGAACTCCGTAAAGGGTAATAATGTATTTGGCAATTTTATCTTATTTCAACATTTATAAACACAAATGTATCCTTTTTCTACTGGCCTGCGAAAAGAAGAGAATCCATGCAGACATGCCTGGTTGACAAAGGATAGTCGTTAAATCAGATATTATTCAAGAATTTAAAACACATTACTATAACCGTCATGATTTAGAGTAAATGGAAGACTACAAGAAATCGTGCCTGCGGCAGAGTATCTTTTCCATAGCTCCTCATAGTATGCTGGGTTCATTTAACAAGAATAGCACAATATGGCCTGGCTAAAGAAGCTACTTTACACATCCTCCGTTGATTCTGAGGGAACATCCTTATGTAAATGACTCCGTACATGAACATCCTCGTACATAACGGCGATGCGTAATTCCAACCCATTCAATGCCTTTTCGTTCGCTTGGCGAACGCTTATACAACGATGTTATCAGAAGAAAGCTTCAAAATTCTTTCTCTTGCATATAGTTACCTAAGTTTTCACTAATATATGGACTAATTAAGAGCAACTTTCCATAACTCCAGGAAAATATATCTAATGTAAACACCAACGAAACTCTTATGTAAATACTAACGAGGAATGTAGATGCATATGTTGATGTTTTAAATTGTTAATCAAACGTAATTTTCACCCGGAATTGAGAAAGTTTAAAAATTCTTTATATTAACATATTTCCACCATATCCAGGTATTTTGAGTCTTGTAGGGCCTGCTTATGTTTCAATTCATATATTTTGCCTGCATATAGAGTTTTACATGAGTTAAATTGGATTGTTTTGGCAGCTTAATGCTAACGCTCAATGTTTGCATCACTGGAACGACTCATTCACATATTACCGAGACGAGAAGATCTACTACCCTCCGTCAATCAAGCTCCACTTTAAATAATTGTTTAGTTTATTGGGTATTGGGACGTTTTGGTATGACAAACAACCTGATTGTTAATTAGGGGTTGCAATTTTTCAGTTAATAATTTTGGCAGCGCCTTAATGTTACCATAGAAATGTGCATAATATGGGATTGCCATCGCCATAATGTGGATTGCCATCGTACTAAGCATGGAAAAATTTCCAAGTGATCGGGCGATATTTTTTGTAAAATCATTATCACAGCAGGAAAAAAATTACAATTCAACCATCGCGGCCAAATTCAATACAATAATTGCCTAAAGTATTTAATACCGTTTTGGCCTTATTTGATTGCCTTAATGTGATGAAAATAATCAATTTCCTCCAAAGGGAAAAATTACGATGGCTGTGCATTGGGAGACAGACATTGTTATCGCTGCAGTTGCTACTTCAATGGCAATAGGTATTGGGAGCATTTTTATTGCTACACTTATTCTAGCAATTGGCTATTTCCCATTGGCATGATTTTCCCCCAGTTTTACAAAATTAATGACATTGTGGCAGGGACAGTTTTATTTATTTAGTAAATATCTGCTGCCTTCAGGATTCGAACTCGGGCCCTCTGGGTAGGATGCCAGTACGTTAGCCAACATCCATCCCAGGTCATTCGCACCATTAGGGATGGATGGGAATAGAGGAAGGGTGGAGAGAAACCCAGCGCAGGCATTAGCTTTCTCTTAACGAAAGGCGCCAAGGGGTCCGCAGTTTAACGTCCCATTCGACGGACGGCGTAGTCACTTAAAGTGCTCTCCACAAAGTATCTCAAGCAGGGATCGGAATACCACTGGAAAATATCTGCCTGTCTCCAGGGTTCGAACATGGGTCCTTATGGTGGGAAACCAGTACTTTAACCACAGAACCATCCCGATCCTCCTATTTACGAGAAGGACACCAGTAAACAAAGTAAAAGTCAGTGGCGAACTTGGTTAATCGCAACCCAGCGTCGTTCCGCATTCTTAGCTGATATTGCGAATGGAAACGCGAAGCCTATGCTTCTTGGGTGTCTGGTGCAGGGCGCTTAGGATAAAATTGGACAACAACCGAGCTATTCGAGATAATTAGGAGGAGGGAGGGGCCCTTCCCTAGGGCCGGCTGGCCCTCTCCGCCACATTCCATTTCTTCCCTCCTCTGTTTTCGTCGGGCGCTCCCTCGAAATCTAGTACGGCCTCGCCTCTCCCCAATCCCTTAGCCATTCCTCCCCTACCGTCCACCCACTACCTGCTCCCGCTCTACACGTCGATGGCTCCTACTTAGAACTCGCAGGGTTGAAGAAATAAAATATTTTCATGCTAGCAGTTTTCTCTCTAAGGAAACTAAGTATAAGTAAATAATCAATTATAAGTACATTGCCTAGTGCAATTCTTCTCCTTTTGTTCCTAATACTTTGTCCATTTTGGCCGAGAACACTTCCACGATACGTAAACTGTTCCATCTGCTCTAGTTTTTGCCCTCATATTTTATGGTTTATATTTCTGAAAAACTGCGTTAACTTTACAATGCAAAAATTTCAGAGTGTAAAAACTATTCGCCTTCCCGGTCAAGGTGAATGATTTTTGCATTCTGAAATTGTGGCATTGTAATGGGCACTTAGTGGATGACTCCGTTCAAAGTTACAGTTGCGTCATCTCGCGAAGTTGCTTTCATATGCATAACCTTTGTTTTATCATGAAAAATAGCTAATCAAATTCCTAACACCTGAAAGTAGTGGGGTGGATGATAAAAAACACGACTTAACCAAATAATGGAACTAAATAGAAGATACGCTGTTTTTCTGTATTTTGTATGTACAAGAGGGTAATATCTGGAAAGTTATGGAGTTGGAATCTATAAGATGAGTAACTAGCTTGTGTAATTACAAAAAGCTGTGCGATCTGTGTGAGTTTTAAGAAACCAATTTAAGTGGAAAACGTTTTTTTCAGCAAGCTTGACTGAACTGTGAAACGGGAAGTATCAATTGCGCGTATCCATTGATATCGATCACAATGAAGGCACTGAGTATAACTGAAATGAAAAAGTCAATTGTTTTTGCATATGGTGGCCAGTATTGCCTGAATTCTGAATCATTCCGTGCGAACAGTAGCAAACGTTATACACTGACAAGGCTTCATTGTGAACAGATTATCATTTATATTTCATCGCCTTGGGCAGATGTTATAAGATCCCCTTTAATATGTGCGTCAGATATCACACCTTTCAACAGATTAAAATTCTGTTAACAGATTTTTAAATTTTAAACAGATTTTTAATCTGAAAATAGAATTTTAATGCGTGGAAAGTGGTTATCTGTTTACAGAACTTTATTACGTGCAAAATGATGTTTTAATATTATAAATACGTATTTGTATGCTTTTTACTCGCCGTCTTTTATGAAAGTAATCGTAGTTGAAATTTGTTTTCTCCGGCTCAACATAACATATGCCGCCCTCGGTGGCGGCGGAGTAACGCCCTCGTCTGCCAACCTAATGGTCGCGGGTTTGATTTCGGTGTGGGTGGGTTTTTCTTGGGTGTTCGTAATCTTGTCCATTCCTATCACTATTAATAATCCCATATAAAAGCCCAAACAGTGCTGTTTTCAGATTAAGAATAAGTAAATAAATATAGAATGAAATAAGTAACTTTGCAATTCCACACACACCATGTGTGTGTGGAATTACAAAGTTACTCTTTTTATTTCAATATAATCGTTGTTGATCGATTAGATTCCCTGATGACCAAGCATTAGTTGCTCAGTCAGCCAAGGAGTTGCAAGCATTGCTGAGTGAATCGGAGGTTCAGTGCGATAAATATGGGATGAGAATCAATATTAATAAAACAAAGGTTATGCGATTTTCCAGAAAGAAAAAGGCTAAGCTACACATTAAAATAGGAGGGGAAAAAATAGAGCAGGTAGAACAGTTTACGTATCTCGGAAGTGCTCTGGACGAACACGGTCAAAGTAGTAGGGAGGTAAGGAGAAGAATTGCGCTAGGCAAGGAGGCTTTCTCAAGGAGGGAGTTGATGACGGGGACGTTGAGTAGGGATGTTAAGAAAAGACTCGGAAAAACTCTCATATTGAGCGTAGCTATGTACGGCGCGGAAACGTGGTCACTGAAGCAGGAGAATAGACGTAGATTGGAGGCTTTTGAAATGTGGGTGTGGAGAAGAATGGAGAAGGTGAAATGGACCGATAGGAAAGCAAATGAGGAAGTACTGGAGATGGTGGGTGAGGAGAGGGGTTTGTTGAGAGAAATCCTATGGAGGCAGGAAAGATGGATGAAAGGCATATTGAGCGGTAGTGGGATGTTAAAGAAGGTAATAGAGGGGAAAATGTTGGGCAAACGAGGAAAGGGCAGGAACAGGATGGGGATGTTGGACGGGATTAAGGGAGGAAAGAAGTACACAGAGATGAAGAGGGAACTGATGTAGAGTAGGTTGCTGGATTGGGTTTTGTTTGGAGTTACAAAATATTTATTTGATAGTTGTGTCCATCCATAAACCTACCTTAACCGGTATATTACCAAATAAATAATAAATAAATCTTTGTTGATTAATGCTTTCACTTAGAGTTTCGCATACCCGTGATAGTTACTATTTAGCCACGCAAGCTGTAGGCTTGGCGCCCGTGGTCTGCATCTAGTGACGCAATAAGCATTAAAATACATACAAATACAAACACTCGTTCATGGATTAAATGGAAGTAGACTTCTCCTCTCTTCTTTCTGCTTCTCCATCTCATCGCTTTCCCTGCCCCGAGGAAGTGTAGCTTCTGGAGTAGGTGCAGAAGAAGGGGAAGGAGGGGAGTGGAATAACTTTTCCATTACTTTTTCCTGCCGTAGCCCTGGACCCGACCCCTCTGCGGTACCTCGCTTTGGAGGGGGGCGTGGGAGAGGCGGGGGAGGGGAGGGTTAAGGCGTTTTTGAGCGATTTATGGGGGCTGCAATAGTTGCGCTGGATGGAAGATGAAACGGTGAGGAGGGTGGGGTCGTGAGAAACGGGACTGGGGTAGAGGGGTGGCGGTGGCGCAATAATTTCTCCTCTCCACCGCATAAGTGAAAAAGTCGAAGCGGTTCTCTCGTCCATCCTGCCTCGAATGTTCCATTTTCTCGCCCTGCTGTCGCCCTACTATCGCGCCGACCCTCTCGCAATGCTTCTCTGCAAGAGGGTTGGACGTAGAAGAAGTTAGGCTTTCCCGCAACTGGGAAAAATGAAATTGTTCCTTTTTTTATCTTTTCGCCCAGATAATGATTTTATCTGCCATTTTATTTCTGCGGTGGCAATGTTAATGCTTTAATACTGCCCGTTCTGCAACATTAGTGTGGTTGTTTTTAGGTTATGTCCAGTAAATTTTTAACTTGGATTCGAGCCAATGCATTCATTAGAATATGCTTTACTTTCTGGGAGTTTGATGACATCATTCGAGTGATCTCTTTAACTTATCTTTTTCAGCAGAGTAACATACGTATATATTTTGCGATGTAATCCAGTGCTAGCCACTTTGTTGCCCGGCGCGGTGGTCCAAATGCTCGATATTCGATTTGTTCCGCCCTTGGTTACATTTTTTAGGAGAGGCACTTTGTTTGTGGGTCTTGGGCAGAAACAGGGTAAGTGTACGGAAAGAGCACCCGAAGCATTTACATGTAGGTATCGCGAGAAATTTTATACCATAGGTGTCAGGGGTCGATTGTGTCACGTCTTCCAACGGAATTAAATAATCCATCCAATACAACCTGACGAGGTCAAAATGTTTTTGGAACTCATAGACTTCCAAACTGTTATTCTCGACTTCAATAATCGGATGAAAAAGTTATAAAAACAATCTGAAAAGAAGCAAAGACCAAGGAACTTCGTAAAAATTAAAATATTTTGTTCCTGTTCCAAATACACAATATAGATTAATTGATGGGTGCTTGGATTGGTGTTTGTTTCAGACAGATTTATTTGTTCATGGTGATTAATTTGAGAAATTTTCACCATTTTAGCCAGTACTATACGGGCTCGTACAAAATGTTAAAGGCAAATGTTTACCTGGTAAAAATAGGTAGTTCCTAGTTTTCCGTAACATAGAGTGTCACAAAAAATGCCATGGTCTTGTCAAATACAAAACGTCATAACTCTGCCATTGTTACTCATTTTATTGGAAGCGTAAATTATACATTGTCTGGGATGAGGAAAAGTAAAATGTCTTTAAGCGTGTTAAAAGCATTTATGCAATCTCTTTTCGCGTATTTTTACGCATCCCTACTTTGACAAATAGTTCTATCTTGCAAACGGATGCGTTCTCGGCGCCCATAGGCGCTATAATCTGGCTGGAGGGTTTACGTTAGTCTACCTTGCTCTCTTCTTAGCGTACGTCGATAAACACCTCTGAAACAACAAAAAATTTCAGTATATCACCTGGAGACAACAGAATATGTGAGGGTTTCGGAGAGAGGAATGTTCCAACGAACGCAATTTTTTTAGATTTTAGCAGAGCTTTAGAAAATTTACCTCATAGCAAATTGCTCACAAAGCTAGAAGTCTATGGCATAAATAAAAATATCCAGGGAATAATCCAATTAAACCCTTTTTTATAATCGGGTACAAAGAGTAGTCATAGGTGATGCCCGCTCTAAAGCAGGAGAAGTCCCCACAGGTGATCTCCAGGGAAATGTTATCGGACCCCTTTAATTCCTTCTTTACGTAAACGACATTAACCGCAAGTTCCCTCCCAACTTCAAATTTTAATGGTATATATTTTTGACAAATAAGGGAGATCTTATTTGAAAATGGACGGTTATGGTAACCGCGCATCATATTTTTGAGGCAAGAGATCCGTTATTTGAAAAATTCTGATGAAGCTAGTGTGTGGAAATTATATTTCATAAATAAGAGAAAGATCTCATAATAAACATATAATTTTTTTATGAATTTACGGACAAAATTCCAAGAGCAAAACGTAAGTCACGTAATCGATATTTAAGGAAGCTAAATAATTTTTCTTCTCTCTAATTTTGACAGAAAAAAATGTATTTTTCAGAATTGAGCATGTAAATAATACTCGTCAATGTCCTAGTCATCCTCCGTTTATAACTTTTTTTATATTTTTCAGTATTCAAAACGTATCAGATTTCTGGAGCCTTGTCTCAACGGCAGTTGAACTTGTAACCATATCTGCTACTGCTATCGTCAGGTAGCGAGCGGCTCATCTTACCCTTGGTCCAACAAAAAACGGTTGGAAAAAATTTTGGGGTTGAGATTAACAACAGCGAACGCAGTAGGTCCGTCACTGGTCAATCTTCTTGACGACGTCATGATTCCAAACAAGAAAGCATCTATTTCCATGGCAACAAATTTTAAAGACAGTTAACGTCTAAGGCTCGGCAGTGGTGGTCGTCAGCCATTTTGTTGATATGAATCCTTTGAATGCATTGATATTTCGCAATTTCACGTACTGTCTCGAAAGAAAGGTTTGTGTGGTGGTTTAGTCTAAATTCGTCATAATTTGTATCATCACTCGTCTTCACCATGACAACGGAAAAACAATCAGCTCTTCGGAAAACCAAATTCAACGGACATTCGCCATCGGAGATGACCAGGCGTCCAACGAAAGAAAAATTATAGTGGTAATGCAGTCTACCTATTCAATTTTTACTTGTGATTTAAGTAATTTTAGCTTGGTCTTTAGGTGCAAATTGTACATCATAGATTATGCATAAGACAAATATTCTTTTCCGTTGCGTTGGATGCAATTACCACGAGATAGTGATATTGGAGTGAATTTGTGAGGAATCTTTGTTGATGAAGGCTGAAAGGAAGGTTACCTTATTGATTTATGTTATTTTTTGACGATCTAGAAATATATTTTTTCAACCAATTGCAAGAATTTCTTGTCATGAATTCGAAAATGTATTTAATTAGTGGTGGTAAAACTTTGAAACCTTTTGGTTCACATGTTTTACAACTCGTGTCAGTGTTAGGACTTCCTGACTGTAGTTATTTCATTCTGTTTATATATATGTGCAAAAACTCCATTCGCGTCGTAATTGCCAGGGAAGTTCACGGTTATATTGCTAAAATTTGATTTTTAGTTATTTTGCTAGGCGACCATGTGCATGTAATACTGTTTCATAAATGAATTTGCCATTCTGAGCTCGATGTTGTGAAATTATTTATTTAATTTTGTTGTTCAAATCAGCTGGAGTTAAACTAATAGAAATTATTTCGGATCTTTTGGCTCATGGCATATTTTACGTGTGCCCAGTGTCGATTTCTCCCGACGTTCATGTTTTTCTTCCCCTGATAATTCATTAGCATACATTGGGCAATACCTTCATTCTCGGGAATAATTCCACAGAACTTAAATGCCACATTAAGTTGCAACAAATAAGGACAATGACTGAACGGTTCGAGCAGAGATAAGGGAGCAATACGGCATACGCAAGGAATTCACCACGAGTGGACCATGGGGATTAAGGGACGGGCGAGAATGTGGGGAGTAAGGGGAGTAGGAGTAGCGATATAGGAAGGAGGGCGAGGACGCATCGGCATGCTTGCATGCGTCGTCCCCTAGGACTTGAGGGATTGTGCGCACGTTTCTCCCTCGCGTCGTTCGACATCCTCTGTGGCATTTTGGTTGAGTGCATCAGTTTCATATCCTGTAAGCCACCAAATGTAAAAAAATATAACTTATAATACGTCAATAAGACATTAGATGCATAGATTTTATATCATATATTCTAATATGTTATGACAGATACGTTGACGTTATTTTGAAGTTTCTGTTTCAGGAAGGAAGCATTGATTTACGATAAAGATGCGCAGATGTATAAGAAAAGTTTAAATGTACGATTTTTCACATAAAACGTAACAAAATTGATAGTACTTACAGAATATTCTAGCCTGAAAAAAGGATGTGTATGTTGTTGCCTTTTCTCACAACAAAAGCTCCTTGAGATACAAAAAATTGGAGTTGGTAGTTAGCACACTTCAACATGATTACAGCGTGACCACTAAATTCCCTAGGAAGGGATTAAATATGGTGTCATCGAATTTACCGGCGAAAAGCACACTGAACTCCTCCTCACTCTATACCCTATCGTCTTGTTTGTATTAATGCCCTTTTACTCCTTTCTTCACTCTTTGCAACATTTGAAAATTATTTTTTTGGTGTATTTATTAGCAGAATATACTTTGTGCAACTATTTGGATTATTGAGATTTACTATGAGGTGCTGGCTCCCAATTATTTGAGAACATGCAAAAACATATTCTTAGAAGAATCAGAGAGAGAGAGTTCCACTCTGAAACGTTTAAAAGATTGAAAAAATATAACTTCTAAATATAGGTAGGTAGTATGATAATTATGTGACAGCTATTTTAATGCGATTCCCCAAATAATAGTAATAGATCGCTAAGGGACTGAATTGCAAGTATCGCATGTGCAATTTTTAATTCACCACGAATTACTCTAATCCATTCTAATGCGTAAATAAACACATGCCTGAAGGTTTACAGTTTTTTGCATTGGATTATTATATTTAGCTCTTGTTCATAAGGCGCCGGGGGGTTACTGAATGCTCAGCTGAGCCTCAATATTTGTGGTTGCGTCCCCCGTTCGTTAAAAGATCCAGTGCTTCTTGACACAGTGGCAGTGTGGTGAATATGGAGGATGGTGAGGCACGGCGAATGAAACCGGAGGGTTTGGTGAGCATAAGGAGAGGTCATAACTGATAACGAAAGCGGAAAAAGTAAAACGAACGTATATAAAGTGCCAACACGTGCTTCTTCGTCAGTAGTTGGCGGGCGTCCCCGCGGGTCCATCCCGGCAGGCCGAGACAAAGGTTGGTTAATGGCTCTTCAAGTGCGAGCCAAGTGGATGGATGTTAGAACGTTGATGGAATTATTCAGACGCGGCCGACGGAGTCTTCCACCACCGTCAGATTGAGTTGCGTGGCTTCTAAAATCTTGGACTCTAGTTAATGGCAATTTATTATGTACGGAGTTCAATTAAATTGGTACCGTGTTTATGAAAATCAACATAGCACTGAAAAAAGACAGTGGAACGTAGATCTGGCGGTCATTTTCACTTGCTAAAATCTCAAATATTGAGAGGTGATTTCATTAATAATTTAATCATGGAGGGAAGATTGCAAAACAATCTTGGGGAGGTTGAAGTAATTAATTCTTTAAGTTGTAAAATTAATCAAAAAAATATTGAAGGTTTATACGAGTTTCGGAAGTAATCAGCACTTAATATATTTCATCATTTTCACACAGAATTTTTATGAAACAAGTCCTGCCAATCGTAAGGTAGGTCATTTATCGCTAGTAGTAAAAATTAAGTGGATTGTGTAGGTTAGAACTGTAGCATTTTACACTGTAAGGAAATATCCGGGTTATTATATGTAAATAAATACCTGACTTTAATAATTGTCGAAAGTAAATTACTTTCAACTTGGAAGTTAATTAAAAACTTAACATGTTTTAGCATGCATATAAGAAATCTCTCGCTTAGTTTTTTAGATTGGAAGCTATAAATGAAGGAACTTTCGTAATGAAATCCTTTTCCGAGAAAGAGACTCTCTATACTTATTTTTTCCCGCGGTTGGCAGAGGAATCGATTGCGGAAACCCCTTCCTTTTTGTATGGCGGCGAGGGTTGGGAGTCCGGAGAGGCGGATCCATTGGGATTATTATCTATCATGGAGAATCTATTACCGGAGACAACTTAAAATGAAGAACTGGTAAAATCGATTTATTTCCATCGATAGTTTTGATTCATCGGCCACCCTTTCCTGCGTCCTCCCTAGCCAACCGCCGCCTGACCACCGTCTCAATATTTTTCAATCACGGGGCCCTTCGCGTTCCCCTCTACCTTCTCCAGCAATGACCGTTTGGGCTTATCTATTCTCCAGCGTTGATTTCTTGCTCTCACTCCTAAAATTTAAATCGGCTGGAAGAAATGTGACCTCGAGATTTTATCGGCGCTTGAATGAATGGGTTCTTGAACCCCAGGATATTTAAAAAGTTTAGCAAGTAGTGGCGCTGTTATCGGAGTCACGCTCGCTTGCTAAGGTCCTTATACTAATCTAGTTGAGGAGGGTGGTTTGAGGTCTTAAAGGAATTACATGGGCCGAGAGAAACTTTGAGAGATAGAAATCGGCGTTGACATCGAGCCCTGTTGGCGAAAGGTGCCTGAAGGTCCGTCGCTTTAGCGTCTCATCCGGCGGGCGCTGTGCCGAATATGGAAATGGTATCAATGGCGAGCTCGGGTAGGAACCTGATTGCCTCCGAATTATGCGAACACCTCTGTGAATCTGAAGTCGCTGGAGCATGGGCATGACAGGCTCACATCATAACTAGAAAAGTCATTATTTACGACAAGATGTATTTATATCTCACTTGAAGTTGAGCATTTGATATAACTTATTGATAAAGTAACTTTTACTGACTGCTACATCATGAAATCATTTCATTTGACGTCACTATCCGTTTCGGTTTTATTTCGATTCAAAGTTTTTTTTCCGTAATTTCTCATTTCCCTGACATTTACTTTATTGATCGCCTTGAATTTTCTGCGAAAATTTTAAACAATTGTAACCATGAAATGTGCTCATAACCAAAGAATTTTGTGATAAATCTCATAATATTTCATTAGTTCAATAGTATAAGTTTAGAGAGTTAGATATTTCATCAGAATATGAAAATCTAAGTAAACTTTTTATGGTGTAGCTGCAATTTTCACGAAACCGGTTTCAATGTAATTTACCTTTAATAACCTAATCAATTTTTGTTAAATCTGTGAACAAGAGTACTTGAGAAAGTATGTACACCAAAATATTTTAACCTGATGTTGCGCTCGTGTAAGCTGCATGGAAATATTCAATTTTCAGTAAAGAGTCATGAAAATGGGGATTTTTTTTTGAGATCCCCAGTATGTTAAATGGGTGGTTACACTAATAAATTTTATTTTGGAGCAAGGGCTAAATAGAGTGATTCATTCTATAGGAACTTCTACAATATGGCTAATGATTTTGTTGTCCCTATATTTGGGAAGGTTCCTTGTAACAGTTTAGCCAGAGCAATGCTGAACTCAGCTCTTTTCGTTTCCTCAGTTTGCCCAATTTTTACATCCATGAGTAAGATCCATTATTCATCCCCGGAACAAATGCGCTAGGGCATTTCCTCTAAATGCTCCCAAACACAGTCGCAGTACGGGGGAGATCATTATCGTGCATTTACAATTTCTCGGGCGAAACCAACCTTGTTAAACCACCTACCAATTGTTAATTTAACTTAACAAAATCAGAGGTAAACTTCAAGTAATTAGAAGATGGTAAAACAAAGAAAAAAATAATTGAGTGATGAGCTAAAAGATGAGAAGAGAGATCTTGTACAGATTAAAATTATTTGATAGAGTAGATGGTTCTTAACTGGGTAAAACTGGACTCAGTCGGACATCAAAGGATCCGGATTTGAATCCCGGTCAAGGTGAATGATTTTTACGCTCTGAAATTGTTGCATTATAAATTTATTTAAATGTGGTAAGACTGATGATACTACTTAACTTCAAGGACGAAGTTTCGCGAAATATTTACTTTGAGACATTCTAAAATTCAGAAACAAAATTAAGTTGACATGCGTAAAAGTGTATAGTAACGTGGGTTTTGGCAACAATAATAATTTATGCATTTATTTTTAATTAGCCTGCATAATTTCGGAGCTTTTCGAATTAATAGCAAAAATATATATTTGATTCCAACGAATTAATATTAGAATAAAAGGAAAATTGTGTGTGCAAGGGTCTTCTAATAGATTTATAATTTGATTTTATCTCCAGAGTTTGGCCAAAATAAAGATTGAAAACAAATCACCATTACTTTTGGCGAAGTAGTAGAGAATCTATGTCCGTATTGAGTCACGCAGTACTCTATTAGTGACATCAATATAAAAAAATTATATCACCCCTAGAATTGCAAAAACAAACGCTGGTGTTCCTCAGTAGAAATAGAGGACAGCTTCTTCATTTCATAAAAATGCCTCCGCGACAGCCATAGGTATGTGAATTCCGAAATAAAATATTGGTCCTTCGAAATCATTTCCAGAAATCGTGCGGACACAAAAGAGTTGTTTACATACTGTTGTGGAACCAATCCTATGGAAATGTGGCAATATTGTTAGTTTTGTAATTCCATTATTATTAATACCAATTTTGTAAAAGCCTTTTTGCCATTATTGACGACCTTGTTACATAAATAAATAAATAAATAATCAATAGTTTTCCATGATCATATCGTGAACATGAGAGAATGTGGTAAATAAATGCATATGTTTTCAGGATTTCATAGCTGTGCTATTTCCTACGACCATCTCGCACCTGTTGACCTTCATTTGCCAATTTTGTGATTAATCCTTTCGGTGACCGTGAGGGAGCACGGGAGGGGCAAGCCATGGGGTCCCTTCCCCGACTCCCCTCGAAGGCCTCCTCCTCATGACTCATGCCCGCCCCAAAGTTCACGCGTCGTACGCGGAGACATTAAAAAAGGGCTCCGCGAGGTCCTTCTTTAAAAATGTGGCGGAAGAGAGGTAATAGTCATGATCGGAGAAGGGCAGAAGAGAGACAGGGTTTGGAGCATTAAAAAAAGCAAGCGTTTCCTAAATTAAACCTCCAACCCCACCCGTCTCAAGGGGTGGTTTTGGTGCCGTGAATTATTCGTTCGTGCATTTGTTTATTGAGTTGTGAAAACCTTAGAAAACACTACCTTTGCTTTTTCCCCTCCATCTCACGTGCTCTCCCTGTCTCGGGCTAAGTTGCACTGGCTCATTCGAGAAGGAAAGAGGTTGTCGGGTGAAGAACATTCATCGGCCGAAGGGAGGATGGGTTTTCAGGAAGAGGAAGTAATCGGGTGCGGGTGGATGGATTTTTCGGAGGTGCGGTGGAGGATTGAGAGTGAGTGGAAGGTTTTGGGTCGTTGCATGCTTTAGTAGTGAATGAGAGAAGAATAAGGGGAGGAAAGAAAGATTTTGAGCAGACAGAGGGGGGGGAGAATTAAAAGGTTGAATTTAAAAGTTCCGGGGTGCCTGTGAGGAATGGGAATTAAGACGGGGATGGCATTACATGGCATAAGAGAGGCGGGGAAGGTAGGACGAGAGAAGGGTTCCTAATGTATAGTTCAATTAATTTATTTCAGTGTTTTCTACAAAATATTAATTTATAAATCATTAAAAGGGCGAAATTAACATAAAGATACTATTTTAAACTTTTTAGCACTCAAATGCAATGAATAAAAATTTAATTTCAAAATTCTCAAATATATTACTCAGGTTTATATCGGAAGTAATAGATAAAAATGAAAATATTTTTTTTATGTGCCGTTGGAAAATATCTGTTAACCTATTTCATCATGCTAATGTTGCGGTGTTCAGTTTGTGTAATAAAATTGTAATCGGATGGTATCGTCGTGTAGAGTTAAGTTTTGTTTCTTATCCTTTGAGACTTTCATTCCTGTTCATGTAATCACAGCATGCCAGTTTGGGTTTTGTCATAGCGATATTTTAATTTATCCATTTCATAATTATTAGATTCCATAGGATAAGTTTCTAGAAAGACACCACTCAATCGGTTTTATGATATTGTTCATTTACTTTGAATGTACCCATATAGCAGCAACCGAATAACGATAATCCCACGCTAGATAATATTATTCTGCTTAATTTTTTAGAGCTATATGACCAGCTTCACCTACAATGGTATCTACTTTTTAACACGAACATTTAATTAAAAACATATGGTTGAGTCAGACTATCGTGGAGAATGCATTTGTTGGAGAAAGCATTGGTAGTGACTAACTTGAACCTGCTTGGAAAATGGCTAATTAAGGATTTTTTGTTCAAAATGCTTTTAAAAGGGCTCCTAATTATAGGCTTAGAGCAGAACAATTTCCACGGGATTGCTCCGTAGCAGATTATAACGTGGTCTTTAAGAAAATGTATGCGTGGTAAGAATTATTCTCCGTCCTACGATATTTTTCCAACAAAATGGCAGAGTTGGTGGCTTACATGTGCCCATATTTTCAATGAGAAGGCTTAGAGTATCAAAACTTTCATTTTATGAAATTCAATGCTAATAATTACGATAAATAGATAGAATTAAATATTTTTTGGATAAATATGGTCAGCAGGATTCTGCCTCACCCATGAAAAATCTACTTACTTTGTTAATAATTGCCGGAATGCTAATATGTCCCATATGTGTTTGTAGTTATCTCGAATATGTGACATAAGTTAGCCAATAATGTTTCAAAATTCGAAAAAAAATATCGTTATATTCAGCCCAGTCGTTCTTTAACCAGCAAAAGGTATGTTTCTTGGAAGAAAATTCCTCTCTTATGCAGAGATACACGCATTGTAATTATGGCTTGGTAACTAACTTCCTACATCTGCATGATATCATGATGTGTGGTACGGGGCGATTCAACTTCAGGTATGCAGCACCAGTAATTAAGTTTTTATTAATTGTTAGTTAAATGAAATATGTAAAATAGTTCAAATAATGCAGTTGCTGATAACTGCTGGTACATAGAGTGTCTAAAAGTAAAATACTTATCTACGCATGCGATACGATCTGCTCTTAACAATAAGAACAATAAAATAATGGCTGGATTATATAGTGCGGTCATTTGCATCTATCCTGATCTGTTATTGTCCGCGGGAAAGTCAATATTTTAAACTATATCTACTCTATACTTAATCTTTCTAACTTTATTAACATGATCTCTCCTACCGTGGTACGATGGGGCTAATAATCCATTTTCAACATCATCGCTAAACTGCTTTCAATTCTCGCAAAAGGTTCATTCTGTCATTTAACCTTTTTATCCGAGAGTGATTCCTAATCTAGTTCTTCTAATTGTCCAGATGTGCTACTCAGTTTATCATAAATAAGTTTTACCAATTTAGCTCATCTACTCTGCACGCAATCTAATTAGGCCATCGATCCAGTTTCATATCATACGTTAGCACTATGTTTCCAATGAGACCTAACTAGTGAGAGATAGCTACGCTCTTTAACTTCTCGTCGCATTTCTCCAATAATCAATCACCTAATTTTTTGCCTGTTTTCCCATTTATGCCTCGTATGTGTTTCACCCAGAAGCGGCCATGTTTAAGAGTGACGACTGAGTATTTAATCACATATGCACTTTCTACTTCGGTTATTCTGCAGTGCAGTGGGAATTCTGTAGAGAACTCCTTTTCCAAAAAATCGTAACTTACTTTTTTTAAATGCAAGTCTAATCGCCATGCATCGATTTATTTCATTCATCTGCCAATTCTACTTTATCAACTTTAATAATTGTTGTTTGTTGGTTGAAAAGAATAACACGGATGCGGTAGTGATATTATTATTGCCTGATTTGAAAATCTCCCGGGTATTAAAAAAAATTGCTGCATAAAAAATTCCGCCCACTCTCCCTCTCTCTTGAGGGAAAGGTCATGCTCCTGGAATATCGTCCAAAAAGAGAGGATCTTCCCTCTTGAGAGGTAGCCGACCTCCCCAATGCAGAAGCGTTTTATATTGGTTTCTATGGCTCCCCACATTATTGATATCCACCCTCTTGAGCGCAAAGTGCCATAGGGAAACGCCCGTAGGATTGATTTGGATAGACCGGGGGGGGAGGGCGAGATGAAGAGGATGCGGTTGGGTCTCGTCTGGCCCTTTTTTCGCCCCTTCCTCTTACATCCCTCCCCCCGTTAGCCGACGCCCCGCCGCAGGAGGAGGAAGCCCCCTTCCCCCAACTGCTCTCTCCTCCGCCCCGGCCCTCCCCCCTCCACCCACCCTCGGAGGTGCGCTTATATGCCTCCATCCAACCACCCCTTCCCCTTTGTGTGCCAACTCTTTCTCCAGGGCCCTTCCTCCTTGCGTGGACGTCGAGGGGGGGATATTTCGGACGCCATACAAGTGGCCTGCTCCGTCCGTGATCTTCTACGGCCGATCGCTCGCTACCCTCTCCGCTCCCCCCTGCGCTCTTGTAAGGTCTCTCCTCCCCTGGCGGCGTCCCGGGGATGCCTCCCGAGGTGATCGTCCCGCCGTGGTTTGCCGAGGGGGTGGGGGAACGGTGGTGGGAGGGGGTCAGCGGCCACCATCAACATCCCCTATTCCCTCGACGACCCCTCATTCCCTCTCCACACAATTCGAAACGTTTCGAATGACACTGCCTTGCGCAGTGCTCGGATATTGTTCTGCATGAGCTGCTGCTCCGAGACGAGCGGAATGACCAAAATGTGCAGCAAAAACAATGCTTCAATTGATTGTGCGTTGGAAGATGTGAAAATATCAAATAATACGCATCATGTAGCCTTCCCCTTCATAGTAGATAACCATAGACAGCAGGTTTAACTCTGTGGAAGTTATATTAAATGAAACCTATATAATTCTTTTCCGTGTATAATTAATGTCGAGCACGACAACGCAAGATACTCATCATCAAGACCATCTAGCTAATGACGCGGTAGCCTTAAAACCGCCGTCTACATCTTTTAATTACTTTTGTGTGGAAAATGAATGAGTAGATTAGAGCTAATAGTCCTCTTCATGCTTAATGAGCAGGCTGTTTCACATCCATTTATGTCAGTGGTAAATGGATATGATCTGGGGGTAATTAAAGCTTTAAGAAGCTCTAAACAATCAGAATATTTCGGTATGAACCTAGTAAAGTTATTCTATGCGTAATAAGTACTGGGATTTGATATTGATTTTGGGAAGTATTCCAATGTACCGACGCAATAAATATTTACATGGTGCTGTAATAATACTTCCCTCCAATATTCCTGTGCCTCAGCAAGGGTGAAAATAAGATAATAGTATTTGAGAAAAGATACATGGTGATGCATAAAAACCGAATGAAATGAAAAAATTGAAAGCGGAAGTTTGTGTTGTATGTTTCATCATTATATGGAAAAAGTAATGCTTACTGCTACATTGCCTGGACATTTTTTTCACTCCCCCATGGCTTCTACCAAACCCATGGAATAGTAGTTTTATATGAAATTAAATAAGTGTCATAAATGAAATAAAAATAAGTAAATAAAATTTTAAAAAACATGACAGAAAAGCGTAGGAAAATAATAGGTTCAATCACTTGAATACAAATTCAACTGAACAAAGAAATCAACCGAAGGTCCGTTTCATAGGTGAGAATGGAGATCTAAGAGTACTAAGCCCTACTTGGCGTGTGAAATTTCTACACTAGGGTATTTAGAGGGGCCAGTTAGTTTCCCTGTGACCCCTAGAGTTTCTCGGGTACATTTGATACCCGAAAAATCTCACAGAGTGGGTGAAGCTGAAGCCGCATGGTTTGGTCAATCGGAATGAAGACTGGGACCTCCGGTCAGTGTCCCGACACTCGACCAACTGGATTATCACCCCCACAAGAAAAGTCTGCCAACAAGAAAACGTTCAAGACTGGAAGATAGGAAACAATTAATCATAAATCTACAATTTATTGTTTATCTCCTCATGCATGAAGGCCGACATTTTGTGACAATGTGTTTACAGCGAGGGTTTTTGATAAAAGTAGGACTAAAGATAAAAATGTCAACGAACGGAATGTGTAATCATCAAAGGATCGGAAGCGTACCAATTCCTAGAAAAAAAGAGAAAATAAGAAGTGATAAAACTATAGGACTCAATTTGAGAGATGAAAGCTTGATAAAGGGTGTTTATGGACGGAACGACAACTAAAGAACAGTCGGGGGAGGAGCTGAATGAGATGCAGTTAGCAAATTATAGAATAGACAGCGGAAAAATAAAAAAAGAGAGAAGTACGAAGAGGCTAGCCTATGATAAGAAAATTGATTAGATTGCCGTGCGAAGCGTGTCAGATGAATGATTTTCATTGACGAAGGCGAAGTCATTAATGGCTAAAGAAACGTTTAGCCACCTGGATAAGTAGGGAGGTAAGTTGCTTCGAAGAGGCTAATTTTATTACTTACGTTTTATTGAATGGTTGGATCTCGTTTGCAAAGGAATAAAATTCAGAGACATCAGTAATACCACTCTAATAGCGCGTAATACGGTTGCGAGTATATATGGGAGACTACTTTCATCAATGTCTTTTTAAAAAAAAGTGCTTGCTATTATTTGCATTCCACTAATAAATTTTGCTGCAAGCCGCTTCGCAGTACAGAATTATCAAGCACTCTCAGTTCTCGTATTTGTATGTTCAGGTTCACCAAAATGGCGCGGAGAAATTATGTACCAAGGACGACTCAGACTTGTTTATCGTGGCAACTGCAGTACTAATTTGGTCCTGGTGTCAAGTCGTTCCTCCAATTACTTGAAACTATAAAGTTTTCGCTCTGATACAACTGTGGAAACATATTGCGGATTCTACGAATCGAAGTTGAAAATCGATGTATCGCGTCGCCAGGCAACCCTAAACAAAGCCGTTCGTCCGTCCGGGGCCACCATAGGCCATCCCTCCCCCGCCGCCGCCGCCTAGCTGCAACTCGCCGACCACAACCTTCCCCGACCAACAAAATCATCGCCCACGCAATCTCCGGAAAAGGTCTCCTCCCCATCACATCTCCCTCCCACACCAACCCTTCACCTCTTTGTGTATTATTTCCTCCGAATCCCTCTCAAAACTCTTTTTCCGGAGAAGGAGGAGTTTGTTCTTCCGCCCCTGTCATGTTATTCATTTCAAATGATTATCCATCACCCGAACGAGAAAATGTTCGTATTACACAAAGTCAACGTGCGTGGCCAAAATGATGCCAGGTTCAATAATAACAAGTTCTGAAAGAGGCGACTGGGAATTTAGATCGTTTGAGCCACTGGGAAGGAAAGGCGGCTCTATGGAACAAAGAAATTACCTGGAATCAGGTTTTGAGTTGAATCTGGCGAGGGAAACTCGTGGCGTCACTATAAAAGTATATTAATAGAAAGGGTTGCGGTGAATAGACTGCGTCTTTTTTTGTTTCGTGGGATCCAAGAAGCCCCTCGAGAGAATAAGAGGGGATAAGCCGCAATCTCCCGTTATCAGTAAAGATATTGAGTGACGAATACATGAGAAACCTTACGATATGAATGAAATCTCGCGGGAAGTTAATTCCGTTAATTTTTCGGATGATCATCCTTTAGTCTGTCCAGGATCTTGGTCTTATTTGAGCATTATGGTGTAAATATGATATGCCTGATATGACAAAAGCATTGTAAGAAAATAAGAGTAGTGTGAATGCACTCAGTTACATATTAAGCTAAGTTTGTGTTACGATCATATGGGGGAGGATATGTTGGAGCAGGTGGAACAATTCACTTTTTCGGAGTAAAAATTGAGCCGGAATTAGGGAAATAAGAATAGGGTTCGCGTTGCAATAGCTTTTTCTAGGAGAAAAAAATTCATGCTGTGGTCTGCAAGGAAAAATGTAGAGAAAATCAAGTGATGAGAAGCATACGTTTCAATCGTCCCGTGTGTGGTTCGGAAATCTGGTCTTTGACGCTAGATGACCAGAGGCTTTTGAGATGGGTGTACGGTGAAGAAGGGAAATGTTGGGAGTATATGGAGGGAGGGAGTAAGTTGTGGGAGGAACTTCCGAAGAGAGTGGAAATGTGGATGGGGAGAGTCCCAGTGCTTTATTGGATCGAGAGTGCCAGGAAATTTGCGACTGAAGAGGAAAATAATGATTTCGAAAAGCATTAAAAGAGGCAAAAAAATCCCAAAAAGGAAAGAATGCTGGAATATAGCTTTCAGGCCGGATAGTTGACGAGGTTGAGAAAAAATTATAGGACACATCAAAACCCTATTTTAGATCGGTGGGCTATCAGTGGAGATGACATTGCACAGTACCTTTTGCATACTCTCTCACGAACGCTTTTATCGTCTTGAGTAGTAATCCTGTCCTAGTAGAGTGCTTATGACAATAGGGACCAAAGTTTTAGGAGAAGACTCCTTAAGGTCGCGTGAAATAGGTTGACACCATGTTGTCTGGATTTATGCGCATAAAACCACACCAGTCCTTTCATCCACGCTGGGAGCCACGCTTCACTCTCTCCTCTCCACCTCTTCGAGTCGAGGGAGCGTGTGTGCGCCAGAGAGAGAGAGGGAATTGACGTGAGGCCACGCCGAGCAGAGACCTTCGAATGTAAACGGATTGCCGTTTCCGATCGCCGAAAAGAAGCTTTCGTAGCACGAAATGCCCTTCCATCTCATTCTCCTCCCGCCCTATCCCCCGCACCTTGCCCTTTCCCTTCTTATTATTTTCTTTCTCCTCCCTTTTTCGATCGCAGCACACTGGGGAGGGGGGGATGGGGAGGCAAAGGGGGAAACATCCATCGGCCGGTCGATTTGACCCGTAACGACCCGACAAAAGGACCCAGGGGAGAAGATCGGATGCGATAAATTGCGTGCGAGCGTGTGACGTTTCGATCTCTCGCCGTCGTCCTCTTCTGTCTGCAATCCCCTTCTTCCCGCGTGCGCTCAATCCTCAGAAGGCTCGGTCGATCGGAGCGAGTGATTCGTGGGTTTCTTCCATATATCAAATATGTACAATATATGGGCCGAGGACTGCCATATTTGGGAAAGGATGACGTGGGATGAGAGGAGATGCATCGTTTGAGGACCCAACCCTTTCGCTCCACTCACACCATCTGCACCCGTCTTCATGCTCGAGCTGCACAGGTAGACTGGCATTGAATGACGCGGAAATTGAAATCTTTGGGACAATTTAACCCTTATTGCTTTGATAAAAATGCACCATCTTATCGCAGGAGCTACGGTAGATAATTTAATCGATTGCTGAAAATTATCGTTTTATTTCGATAAGGTAAAGATAGAAAAAAAACAATTTTTTAGGGATTCTTCAAAATTCGATGGGAAGAAATTATGAGAGAGCCAAATGAAACCAAGGCCTTACAAGTGAATTTAAGGTATAATATGTAATACTCGTCTGTTCCTCAGTGAGGCGGCTGCAATGGCGTCTGACCCCAGTGGGGCGGCCATTAAGTGATGGTGTCACGTTAAAAACACTATTGAGGAAGGCAACGGGAAACCACCTCAATTATGATTCCCAAGAATATTATGATGGGCACTATAGATAATATGAGTCCTGGCAACTACGGGACACGGCCCAAGAGGCCGTGTGTCGTGCCCGGCAGCGGGAGAGGCAAGGCTTCCGCGGTCGTCATCCCACGAAACCCTTGCAGGGAAGAAATAATTTCAGCAGGACAGAAGACTCAGAAGAAGGCGAAAGTAGTTAGAATAGGAACCTGGAACGTCAGGACAATGTTGAGGAGAGGCAAATTAGAAAATATTAAGCGAGAGATGGAAAGAGGTAACATAGATGTTTTAGGCCTCTGCGAGGTGAGATGGAAGGATAGCGGGGATTACTGGAGTGACAATTATAGCGTAATATACAGCGGCGGGGATGAGAGCCAACGAGGGGTTGCCGTAATTTTAAATAAAGGGGTAGGAAGAAGCGTAGTCAACATAGAGCAAGCGACAGATAGAATTTTACTCGTAGAGATTAAAGCAGAGCCGACGAACTTGGTCATTATTCAGGTATACATGCCACCGAGCAACCACAAGGAGGAAGAAGTCGATAGGATGTATGATGAGTTAGAGGATATCATCGCGAGTGTTCCTGCAGGGAAACATTTGATAGTGATGGGGGATTGGAATGCGACGGTAGGCGAAGGAAGAGATGGTGGTGAGGTGGGGGACTATGGGTTAGGCACGAGGAATGAACGCGGGGAGAAAGCAATTGAATTCTGCAGGAGACAGGGGTTAGTCATCACGAACACATGGTTTAGACACCACAAAAGGCGTAGGTATACATGGAAAATGCCAGGTGACTCAGAAAGGTATCAGTTAGATTATATTATGGTTAGGCACAGGTTTAGGAACAGTGTGATAAATTCGCACAGTTTCCCAGGAGCGGATGCGGACTCTGACCACAATTTAGTTGTTATGAAATGTAATGTTCGTTTCAAGAAGATAAGGCAAGGGCGGCGGGTTAAAAAATGGAATTTAGAAGCAGTAAATGAATTAACGAGGAAGGAGTATCAGGAGGCTGTAGAGAAAATGATGGATGACGGTAAAGAACTGAGTGCTATCGAAGAAAAATGGGAATGTATCAAGAAAGGGATATTGGAAGCCGCTAAAGACACTATAGGAACCGTTAACGGGAAAAGGATAAGGAAACCATGGGTAACGGATGAGATGATTGCGAAGATGGATGAGAGAAGAAGATGGAAAAATGTAAACACAGAGTTAGGCAAAATGAAGTACAAAGAGTTAAACAATAAATTGAGAAGGGCCACAAATAAAGCAAAAGAAGAATGGTGGAAAACGCAATGCGAGGATATGGAAAGTTTACAGAAGAAGGGTGAAATTGGTGGTCTATACAGCAAGGTTAAGTTATTATCGGGAAGTAAGAAGGCAAGAGCTGTGCTAACAGTTAAAGATAAATGGGGTAAGATAATAGTTGAACCAGGAAAAATCCACGAGAGATGGAAGGAATATATAGAAACACTGTATGGTAAAGAACTTAGGCCGACAAGGTTAGACATAGAAAAGGAACATGACGTAGAAGAAGATAGCTTGGGTCCAGGCATACTCGACGATGAAATAGAAAGGGCATTAAAGGAGATGAAAGCAAATAAGGCTGTGGGGGTGGACAATATTCCTGTAGAAATGTTGAAATGGTTAGGGAAAGGTGGGAAAAAGGCCATATATGGACTGATTCGTAGTATCTATGAGGAAGGAATCTGGCCGGAAGATTTTGTGAGATCGGTGTTAGTTCCTATTCCAAAAAAGGCAAAGGCTTCGTCATGTGAGGATTACAGAACAATAAGTTTGATATCCCACGCAGCTAAAGTTATTCTCAGGATCATCAACAAAAGGATAGAGAGTAAGGCGAATGATTACTTAGGGGATGATCAGTTTGGGTTCAGGAAAGGAAGAGGTACGCGTGATGCCATTGCAGTGATGAGATCACTAGTCGAGAGGAATATAGAATACAATCAGGACGTTTTTGCCTGTTTTGTAGATTTCGAAAAAGCGTTTGATAGAGTGAATTGGGAAAAATTAATGCGTGTATTGCAGAAAATAGGAATGGATTGGAGGGACAGGAGACTGATCCGCAACCTGTACATGTCTCAGACTGCTCAGGTGCGAGTGGGGAACGGAGAGTCTGGATGGGCAGTGTTAGGAAGAGGTGTAAGGCAGGGTTGCCCATTGTCACCGGTACTGTTCAACGTATATGTAGAGGAAATGATTAAAGAGGCATGGGAAGAACTGGAGGTAGGAAAGAAAGTCGGAGGGGAACTCGTAAAATCGGTTAGGTTTGCTGATGACCAAGCATTAGTTGCTCAGTCAGCCAAGGGGTTGCAAGCATTGTTGAGTGAATTGGAGGTTCAGTGCGATAAATATGGGATGAGAATCAATATTAATAAAACAAAGGTTATGCGATTTTCCAGAAAGAAAAAGGCTAAGCTAAATATTAAAATAGGCGGGGAAAGAATAGAGCAGGTAGAGCAGTTTACATATCTCGGAAGTGTTTTGGACCAATACGGTCAAAGTGGTAGGGACGTAAGGAGAAGAATTGCGCTAGGCAAGGAGGCTTTCTCAAGAAGGAGGGAGTTGATGACGGGGACGTTGAGTAGGGATGTTAAGACAAGACTCGTAAAAACTCTGATATGGAGCGTAGCTATGTACGGCGCGGAAACGTGGTCGCTGAAGCAGGAGGATAGACGTAGATTGGAGGCTTTTGAAATGTGGGTGTGGAGAAGAATGGAGAAGGTGAAATGGACCGAAAGGAAAACAAATGAGGAAGTACTGGAAATGGTGGGTGAGGAGAGGGGTTTGTTGAGAGAAATCCTATGGAGGCAGGAAAAATGGATGAAAGGCGTATTGAGCGGTAGTGGAATGTTGAAGAGGGTAATAGAGGGGAGAATGTTGGGCAAGCGAGGTAAGGGTAGGAACAGGATAGGGATGTTGGACGGGATGAAGGGAGGAAAGAAGTACACCGAGATGAAGAGGGACCTGATATAGATTAGTTTGCTAGGTGGGGAGTCACAAAATGTTTATTTGATAGTTGTGTCCATCCAAAAACCTACCTTAACCGGTAGATTACCTAATAATAATGTAATACTCGGGGTCGCGGTGGTCTAGCGGGTAGAGCGTTGGACTGCTGACCAGAGGGTCCCGGGTTCGATTCCCGGGCAAGGCACTTTGGGCACCTGCAGCTCCACCCAAGCTAGTTGATTTTTCGGGTACCAGATCTTCCTGGGAAACCATAACCGGCACAGGGAAAGGAACTGGCCCCCCTACCCTGATGTGTGAATATTCGCACGCCGTCGGGCTTGGTACACGGGTGAGCTCTACCATCACCTACTAAACCGACCTTCGGGTTGATTACTGTGTTTATGGTTTTATTTTATGAAATACTCGAGTGTACATCCAATTTTTTCTTTGATGCTGTCATGTTAGGAAATTTCCATTAAAGGAATAAGTAAACAAAATACAAGGTTTGTACAGAAAATAACGGGAATTTTTAAATTTCGCCGGTTTGGAGAGTCCAATTGTCAATTTTTTTATTATGTTGGCACACACGCCCCTAAACTATGATAACATTTTCCACTGTATTCATTGTTTACTTTGAATATGGCAGCCGATAAGGTTAGACGTGTTTTTATGAGGTCGGCGATTTTCGTTTGTACGTGAACCGCAATAGTAATGTGAGGAAAAGAGGTTAGTTATTCGTTGTAAGAGGTAAGATTATTTTATCGGTAAGTTTAGTATTCAATCCCCTTCGGATAGCATAAAATAGCCGAGTTTCAGATAAAAATATGCAAAACACGAGGGTTTTTAAGTTTGGTTCATTTAATCAAAAAAATATATGTGTTAAAAAGGTTTTCAATGCCGGCTATAGTTTCCTAAAAACCCAATTCACTCTTTGAATAATCATCATTCTCTTTTAAGCAATTTCCTTAACGCTGCACATGATTCTTTAATCCATCAGCATTTAAGTTCTCACCCCGGGATCAACTTTAAGCAGTTAACAGCGACGGTCTAGAGTTCCTAGTCGTCTTCAAACCGCTGTCCACTAAGCCACTGTTTCAATTGCAAGAAGTGGAAATAGTCGCTAGGTGCATGGTCGGGACTTTCAAAATCGGCCCAAGAACGCTCGTACGCGCAGCATCCTTTGTTCTTTATGCTGGTCGGTGAGTATTTTCAGTTACCACCTTGCACACAATTTTTTTATATCCGTGCTTTTTCGTAACAACCTTTGGAATAGTGGTGCGTCGAACAAGAAGAAATATAACAGCCAGAGCACTAATCAATTCAATCGGATCGCAGTTCTTGGTCCACTAGTTGAAATATTTCATCGGTCTAGAGGACTGGGCCTGTCACTCCGCTCTTCATCATACACATTAGTGCGGCCATTTTTGAAGTCTCCTCACCATTGTCTAACCTTTCCTTCAACCATTACTGTTGGTCTATAAACGAGCCACAACCTCCGATGAATTTGTACGGCTGATGATCCCTTTGCACACCGAAACCGAGTCACAGAACGCACTAAGCAACTGGCGGGAGCAATGATTTTCACGAGCATAGTTAATTGCATTCCCTGACAGGCAAATGACTATTGAATCAAAACAATAGCTCAAGTCGCTTCGGAAACAATCAAGAGGTGGCGCTGATTGCGTACCGCTTTGCTCTGACCTGCCAATATTTTAAATATAAGAAAACGGTCTTACTTATCGAATAAAAGTACCTCACAGATAAAAACTCATATTGCATCGTGGTAGACCAGGTCTCATCAACATGCCCGTGGAAATGATAAAGCGTTATTTTCTAATTCCATTGAGTGTTCAAAAAATGAAGTAAATTCAGGGTCATAATTAAAGATATTTGCCGGCAACTAAGGGTATTCCTTCAATGCCGGAAAGAATATTTTTGTGAATACCTTTCGGGACGCCCCCTCAATTTATATTTCCATTTGTGATAGAATAAAACATTTTAAATCGTATTAAAATCTGATAACGAAATTACATGGGCCGTATCTCATTTGGATTGTTTATACTTGGAAAATATTAAGAGGCTTTTAAGTCTCTCAGGGTTAAAATAGAGTTGTTCCAGTGTTGAATTCTCATTAATTTTTTAATGCTTCTACCCAATCTTTAGGACAAGCCGTTATTTGTCTCGAATATATAAATCCCAGTAGGAACCAGGATGCGGGCCCGAGGAGTCGAGCCGTGTCGTGGCGATCCTTGGGGCAAATGCTTTAGAACTTTTTTTCATATGCTGAATATTTAAGATAGCGTAGCAAATAAAAATTTGGGGTCTTAGGATTAGGTGGAGAAAGAATGGATTTTTCTTTGGGAGAGGGACCTTCTCCGTGACCAAAGTGTAGTTGAAATTTACAACAAAACAGTAAGAACTGTTAATTTTGCAGGGTCATAGTTGGATATTTAGCAAGATAAGAGGAAGCGAGCAGTTTCACCGCTGATCGTCATATCACGCCCTCGCTTTCTGGGCCGAATCTTAGTAAATACCGGCAAGATGATGTAAATCTTTAAGTAATATCACAGATCGTGCATAATAAAGTTTTAGTATGAATATTAAAACAATTTTTGAGAATGCAACAATTAAATTATTCTCTTTTCTCTTGTAAAGACATAAAATCGAGAATAGACATTTTTAGAAATAAAAAAGCTTTAAGTGATATACTACGTTCCTCTTCGGTTTCGAAACGTTGTCCACCGAGCCACTGTTTCAAGTGCAATAAGAGGAAATAGTCGCTAGGTGCAAGGTCTCATCATCTCCATCTTGTTGGTGACGGCCCAAAAACTCTCCTCCACTGGACATTCTTTGCTCTTTGTGGTGGTCGGTGAGCGTTTTCGCTACCCACCTTGTACCCAATTTGTGGTATCCGAGGTTTTCTGTCACAATATTGTAGACAGTAGTGTGCCCAAGCTGAGGATATTGTTCAGCCAGGTCATTAATCGTCAATCGACGATCACATCACAGTTTTTGTTCCACTAGTGAAACAATTTCATCGGTCAGAATACTGGGCCTGCCATTTCGCTATTCGTCATGGACATTTGTTCGTCCATTTTTAAAATCACGACACCATTGTATAACCTTTCCTTCACTCATAACGGTTGGTTCATAAACTAGGCATAACTCCCGATGAATTTCAGCAGCCGACAATCCTTTTGCATCCAAGAATCGTATGACAGAACGCACTTTACGGCCGGCGGGATCAACGAATGTCGCGGACATTGTTGTGTACATGGACGGACAAGCAAACGACTTCTGAAGCAAAATAAATGCTGCTATAGCTTCTCAATGAATCAGTAGATGGCCCTGTAGGAGTAAAACTGTGTTCCAAAGCGCCAATATTTAAATATAAGCAAACGGCCTTTACTTTATGAATATGCCTCGTACAGGGTTCGTCCGGAAAATAAGTGTACTGAGCTCAGGAAAAAAAAATTATTACACTTTTACATATCTTAAGCTAATATTCCTCAAAATAGGACCCTTGTGAGTCAATACACTTGTTCCAGTGGCGTTCCCATTCCTGAAACGCTCCCGCGAAGGCATCATCGGGAACCTCTCGAAGACACGTCGTCACGGCCTCTTTGACGGCGTCCAAAGTCCCGTATCGCGTTCCTTTCAAACTCCTCTTTATCTTCGGGAACAGAAAGAAGTCCGGTGGGCCAAGTCCGGGCTGCAGGGCGGGTGCGGCAGCGTTGCCACGCCGTGCTTGGCCAAGAAGTCCGACACGACAAGCGCAGTGTGAGACGGCGCATTGTCGCTCAGGTTGTCAGTCATACTGTTGATCGCTGGCCGGACGCGGGCGACTCGTTTTCGAAGCCTGTCGAGCACTTGGACGTAAAATGCAGCATTTACAGTTTGTCGTTCAGGTACAAATTCGTATTGGACGACTCCCCTTTTGTCAAAAAAGACAATGAGCATCATAAACTTATTTTCCGGACGAACCCTGTACATACGTTTCTCCCCTATTCGATCGTAGTCCGATGTAAAACAAATTTTTTTAGCCGAATGGAACAGATATGAGCGGGCGTGCCTAGAGAAATTCAAGGTTCGAAAATGAACAATGATCCCAGATTGGTATCTGCTCGAGCAAGACACGCTTTTAATGTTGTATCGGACGATATATTAACCTAAAAACAGTAAAAAATATTCCGAAGTCTCCCACATTGAATGATCAGGGTGATTATATCGCTCTCCCACCAATCGGCAAATGTCTCCTACAACGCTTCTCTAGTGAAATCATAGAATGCCTAATATTCTTCCGCCACTGTTTTCATAACATTCGTTTGAGAGTATCGACACCATGTATTATCGTAATGTTTTTCACCCGATGAAATTTCCATAGGGGGAATTTCCAACGGTGACGTAAGGGCCCCTGAATTTTACATGCGCCATATTGTGGCGATTAGTTGCACACCCGTGGACGTTCAATAAAAATTTTCTAAATATATTTAAAACACTGGGTTATGGTTTTTGCATTTACCCGCACGAAGTAACAGACAAGTGATTAGAACACGCGAAAGAGGAAATAACAATCCCCCTCGTTTTGCAAACCAGCATCCGCTTGACATTAAAAAATGAGAAAAATTGTCCCCGTGAAATTAATAGTGTTTTGTGTTTCCCACATTCCAGAAAACAGTGATATTCTGCTACTTGGGATTAATTTGTACTTATTTATCACATCTAAATCTGGCCATGGTGATTACAAGATGATTCGACCGAAAGCTATCAGGTCTCTCTTCCGCTGATATCCGAAACTGTGATCAGATGAAGCGAGCGATTGAGGTTCCTTATTGTATCTCTCCAATTCCGCTTCCTCCTAGTTACACTAGCGCCTAGAAATGTGCCTATTAACGACTCGCTCCGTCCGCTATTATTCCGTCTCTCCATTATTCCACATGAGTCCATAGCAAATTACCTGACTACATGATATAAACACAGTAATCACCCCGAAGAATGGTTTGGTTGGTGTTGGTAGAGTTCACCCAATAGTAAGCTCGACGTTGTGTGAAATTCACGCATCAGGGAGGCCAGGGAATAAGGGAGGCCAGTTCCGTATTCCCTGTTCTTATTCCCGAAAACTCAAATAACTTGAATAAAACTGAGTGCGCACAATGATACGTGCCCGAGAAATAAACCTAGGCCCTCCGGCCGGTATTCAGTAGTAGCCAGTAGTCCGTCAATCGATCATCTACACTACCAGACTACCACGTCCCACTTACATGGCATACGCTGAGGTAACGTTCGGATCACCACAACTTTTATCAAATAGATTATTTCTTCAGACCTAAGTGATGATGATTGAATAGTTTTCATGATGCCTCATTATTATTTTATAAAATGCTGTCAAAATATATACCATTGGAAGCATATACGTGTACAAATATGGAGTACAATCAAACGCCATAGTATTAACATAAATCATTGGATAACAATCTAAATCGTAGGTACATATGGATTTATCCATGCTTTAGAATATCATTGATATTAATATAAATTACATGCGAATATTTTAAAGATTGTTTCATATTCTTCACAACATAAAGTTTTAATAAGGTCATTAAAATGTTTGAAAAAAAGAATTCGCGTGTTAGTTGCAAGATATTTACCTTTTTCTGGTACTAACTTGTCTAACTTCTATTTTCATCTCGCAAATCCTATGCTCACCACGTAGAAGTTCAATTCTTTGTGTGAAATGCTAAAGACTAATTTACTAATTGAAATAGTTGTGCATGATACTGGCACAGTATCTCGCATGTGGATTGCTTCCAAAGTCGCATTTTCACTGTTAAATTCCACAGTTTGGTCGGGGAAGCAGACATCTAGAATTTATCACATTTTTTAGTAAGCATTACTTCGAAAACATCACTTCTTTGCCTATACAACAGACTTTTAACAACGATATGTATAAATATGTACATTTTTTATAAATATACATAAAAATAACAATAGACACAATCTCAAATACCCAAGTCCTAGATAGGGGAAACCAACCGAGACGGGAATCAAACCCGTGTCCTCTTGAGTTGGCAGGGGAGGACGTTACCCCGTCGCCTCCGGGGGGGGGCGCTTATCTTGCTTTAATTATCACGGGTTATCTTGCTTTTCCGACTCATTTCGTGCTATTTATACCTGAAATATAACCAGTCCAGAGTCACTGAACAATCGACTCGGACACTGCGGTCGGTAGCTTAACGATCCACGCAGCAGAGAACTACGGCCTCCTTATAGTATGCTGGTCGATTTTGAAAACATACCCTCCACGTTAGTTTGAGTGAGATCTTTGAAGCTGAAGTTATTAACGTAGAATTCAGCTGAACTGCCATTTAATTTCGGATTATAAACGATATGAGAGACGTAGAGATTAGGATGGTAGAAGTTTGAAATGGATATTTTCTGGTGCTACAAGTGGCCGAGGGAGTTTTCGTAGATGCCATTTGAGGTATAGTTATTTATGGCTAGATAATCTAATTCATCACATATATTTAAGTTGTATTGCATTATAACCAATATGAAAACTCGTTTCCAATCTATAGATACGTACCATTAAAAATTTAAGTAGTGCACTGCTTAAAAATTTGGTTGTGGTACCAGCTACAATAATTTTTTATGATGATCAAAGTATATTATGGTTTACTATTTCCTAGCCAATTAGTAACATGGGATTTGGATAGGCCACGCCAGTTTGGAATTTCTTCCTTACACAGAGCGCACAAGTCTAATTTGTAGGACACGGTTTACATGTAAATTACACCAACTCGAACTACTCCGAGGTGCTCCGGCAAAGCTATATAATAATGCTATTCGTGTAGTTACAGTTTGAACACGCGACTGTCAATTCATCCAGCGCCTCTCCCGTAAAATCAGCGCGTAATCTGCGCAGACACTTGTCGGTTGATAAGGGATCGCAATTCGCTAGAATGTCCGATAGCATTAACGGTTGGCAATTCGAATGGACGCGATGCGAGTTCTACGAGATGGATGTATTGCTGCGGCTTCAATTTCCGCCCCCTGGGATATCTGTGCTTCATCAACCGATTCATCCTCCACCCAATCACCATTCCTTCCCCCTCTCCAAGCACCCCTATAGGATACACTCTCTCCACCCATCACGATACTACGACGCACCCTCATTCTCAAACCACCCCCTCTCCCTCTTTATCCTTACCAAACAATCCCCGGAACTCTCCCATTACCATTACCACACTGACAGAGTACCCTTTCTCCCATAACCTTTTTCTGGGCCATTTTGCTCATAACATTTCCTCAATGAATTTCTCTTTCTACAATAGATGTTGTGACGGACAAATGGAGAAATCATCGTTTGATGCTCTTCATCTCCCTGTCAACATTTCCCTACTCTCGGTTGCTGTTCCGCACTCAGACGAAATGGCGAGACTTACTTCCTTGAAAAACGGGAATGGGAGTGAATATCTTGACAAAATTCTCGAATAACGCCAAAATTGAGGAGTAAAATCTGGAGTTATCGAAATATATACTTGTCCTGCGGATAATAAAAAAGACATGTACGCGATTCGTGTTTACTTCCATCGAATTTAGTATGATTGAATTATCTAACGACTTTTACTATGTCATGCATTCTGCAAGAAGGTACAATTTGTGCCCCACGTCTGTTCGTACTTAAGGAGCGTTCGTGCATTTTGTCGGAATAATCGAGCGCCGCGCAGCAAAGCAATTGGCTGACTATCGCCGCACTGTAGCTGAGTAGTAGTAGTGAGGTACTTAATTCTTCGGTTGAGGATAATTACGTGGTCGTGAAATACTCCCTCAAAAGTATGCTTTTTTCCACTGACACCAGGTGCCAAATGATACTTATTATCTTGTATTATTTGTTACATATAGTATTAACCTGTATTATTTGGTAGGTATGGAATATTCACCGATTATTGAATAACATTAAAAACCCATGTCTATTTTCTGTCTCTTAACGTTTCTCATCCAGAAAATAGAAATTCCTGATATGTTCATTATATTTTCCTATTCAAAGTCGTTATGAGCTTGCTTGTAAATATTTTTTACATATTAGTATTTTCTCAATGTTTTCAATGGAAAACGTTGAATGCAGGGCTCTTAAAGTCGCAAGCAAGGTAATCTCTAAATTGTACGGGGCATTTTTATTTACGCCAACCCCTGTATTTTTTAATAACTGATAAACTATTATATTTAATGATTCATCATAAACCCATAGATATCTATAGTGCGGGTCAAATTGTCGTAAATGTATCAGGGTACTTTAGATTATATCGGAGATAGGAGATAATTAGAATGCTACAACAAAACCTTAAAATTTTGAAATTGTTTCCCTGCCAGAATGCCTAGAACTGCGGAAGTTTCCAGACGGCTGGATTCTTGGTTTAAGAGGATACGGGTATACTTTCTGGGATTTTCATTTGCGGAAATTGATTTTGTTATTAATGTTTTACCGTTTTTCACTCAAGGATGTCGAAGAATGATAAAGAGTGCAAAACGTTTTCTGCAAAATGTTTTTTTTTAGTAGATTTCATATCCAGTGAAATGGCCGTCTCTCTGTTGCGGATAATAGTATTTATTCAAAACAATTAAAGTTTCAGTCATGTGGCAGTATAGTTAATTCAGCTTCCTTCACCTCTCTCCAAAACGGAACTGTAACAGCCGTCGGAGTCGCAAGCGGTAACCTTGGCCGTGGATTCGGACGAGAGAATTTTTGCTGGATCCGGTTGCTCAGATACTGCGCTAATGGAGTCATTCGCATGCATGAACCCATGGTATACAATGGTTTTTCAACGGATGGTTCATTGCTATGTATATTTTACTTATCAACCTAGCAACATGCGTAGCTATTCGAGCACGGGGCGGAAGACCTTATGTACATATCAATCAATGAAGAAACAGTCCTATTATGGTCAGTTAAAGATAACTATTTAAGTTGTTTCATGTGTCTTGAGCGAATACGTATCTCTTAACTTAGAATTCCTAGGACGAAAAAATTCTGCGCAAATACTCATATGTATTTATTTTTTGTTTCCTTCATGCAAATACTATTAAATTTAAGAAAGATTCGCTGATAAATCATTGACTTGGAAACCTATGCACATACTAAAAGGACAGTTAGGCTATTGGACTTCAGCAAGACATTTTTTTTGATTGTCCACCAAGCAGTCCTAAAATATGTGCCGTAGAACTAGACAGAGAACCGGGAGGAAATAAGAAAACTATGCGAACGTGTTTCGGAAAGTCTTGATGAAAGACAAAATGGTTTTGGCAAATCATAATAATGGTCAAAATTAAGAATGGCCGTTTCAGTGCTTCTCACTTCACAATATGTTTCGTAAACCGTTGGTTTTCAGTGGCAATATTCTAGTACACTCATATTACTTGCTCATATGATTATTCATAAATATGCCGGTGAGATGAAATAATCTATATCTAAATCTGCACAATACCCCGTAAGCCGCCGCAAGAGCGTGTGGCGGGGGCCGTTAGGCCACCACCGGGACATAAATAAACATAAGAAAAAGAAGACATAAAACCATACGAAAAACCAATAAATCCATCCATATGTACGCCCAAAGATGCGAATGCGATATTCATGCGAAAAACCTTTCAACTTATACGAATGCAAATGCATATACTATCAACTAAAAAAATAATAACGAAATTTACTGTATTAGAGGTTGTTAGTTATTTGAGGCTGCCCTGTCACGAATTATTGTTCACTACTATGAGTAAAAAAAGTCTTTAAGGAGATAATTTTGAGAACTGTTGTCCGCGATAGTCATTTATCCATGAAATTCTGGCTATAAGTATATTTGTTTCCTCATTGTAATGGCTTAATACTTTTGTTTTCATTATCGACCATTTCAGTCATTTTGAAAAGAATATTTAAGAAATACTCTGCTTTGTCACGTTAACGTACAAAAATACCTCTTCGTTCGCCAAAGTTCTTATATTTTTTAATAACATATGAATTGTTTCATCATTTTACGATCAAGAAAACGAATATTACTCCTATCTTCTCCATATCGTGCACTTTGGGTCGCTTATGATTCTACGTATTCCATGGTGATGTAAGTGAAACGGACAAAGCCTTCTAGGAAAAATGTACCTTCTTAGCCACCGCTTTCGTAGTGGCATGAGCGAGTCACACAGTGACGAAGTATTGCCATTTGCCATATTTTCGTAATTGGACACTCCGGGAAGTCCATCGCCGATTACTCATCTTCGAATAGAGATAAAGGTATGTGAGCTTTACGAAATGCTGCCACATGTGATGACCAACGTGGGGTCACTCGTCATATGTGTCATCATATAATGAGTACTCATATGTCACTCATCAAAACCAATGCATGCCACAGTATGGTTTCATTTTTACGTCATTAAGGCATTGATGCTAAATAAAAATAAACAATTTTAGGAATGACTTTTCAAATACTCCAGAGGGAATATTTTGGCAGCTCGTTATTCTCATGGCCCACATTAAAAATAGGAACAGAGTAGGATCCCTTGTACTACATGAATAACTGAAATTAAAATGCTCTGAGTACGTCTTACATCATCTGAAAATATTTGAAAATTCATTAGAAAAGCTGAAAACATGGATCAAAGAATGGAGTGTGTCTCAGTCTTTCAGTTTTGGTTTAAACCTTTATATTTCTTTTCTCATTTTGTTAGAGAATAAATTTCCTGGCGACACAATTAAAATTGCATTATTGAATAACATATTGGTAATGGTGGACGCTTATTCACTTTAAAAACAGGTTATACTTCCCTCCATCGTTCTTTTAAGAAAGATTTCGGATTGATTGAAAAACAAATATTTGTAATATTTTGCAAATTCCATACCATTATCTTTGGTTTTGAGTGATTTCAGTTTTATCAATAGTACACAATCATAATACTTTTGATCCCACTGAAAAATTAATAATTTAAGTTTATTTACTGCTCTTGTTGTTTAAAAACTTATTTATGCTAAAATCCAAACTTTTCCTCTCGGAACTGGTGAATCAAAATTTTACAACAATGTTTTTATTAACAAATTAAGCATTTCAAAAGAGCTCACTTTTAATAATAAATAAAATAAATCAATCGATAGTGAATAGCCAGAAGATATAATGACTTTTTAGTTGGTAAAGGCATGCTGAAAACGTAGAATTTTTTTTACAATTATTTCGTGTTTGAGGCTATTAAATTGAGGCGTAGCTATCCCAATTTTTTCTTCATTAATATTGTGTGCATGTGATAAAGGAAAGAGTTGGAGTTTGCTCTAACTTAGGCTTGGTCCAAGATGAGCCGAGAATTTGGATAGTGTGGGATGAATATATTTCATAAAGAAAAACAGACTACTACTTAAATATAAAACATTATTTGTGATATTTTCCTTAAGTTTTGTGTGATTGCGATTACTAAAAATTACTATTAAGCTAAACTAAAAGTACTATTTTAGCGGAACCAACAAGAATCCATATATAGGGCCCAGTAGAGGTTATACTTATTAAATGTCCATATTTGCAGTAATCACTTAACGATGAAGAAACCTGAACTTTTAGAAAATTATCTCACTAATAATTTATTGTAACAATCAATTTGTCCCGGTCTTAAAATTGTGAGGGTTAATTAGGATGAGAATTAGAAATTATAGCGCCCACTGTGTTGCTTTTTGCGAAAGTTATCGTATTCTATATCCATCTATCTTGGCGTGAATTAGGTATTTATCTAGCCTTTATTAATGATTTTAATAACTACGCCGAGGTAAATAACATTGGATAACACAAAAGTCATTCTTTCACGCAAATGTTACGAATCGGAAAATGATATCACGTCGTAAGAAAATTATTTTACTAGAATTATGTAATGTCCCATTACAATTACATCGAAGGACGGTTACCAGTGACTTTGAGAAGTGACAAAAATTTGAATTTGGACGCCACGACCCTTCAGCACTCATCATCGCTCCTTGGCAGATTCCTCAAAACATCCGAGAGCTGCTCTGGTGAAGATTCGGAGGGAGAACTGAATTCCATTGACAGTGCAGGGTTATCTGTAGATAGCCATTGTAGGTAACTGTAGCCACTTCTTCTATTTATTTTGGAACCTAAAAAGCCGCGTAGGTCATGATCACCATAATTTCCCTTGTTTCGTGTATGTAAACTAGGAGTGTGTAGACGTAATTATACGTCATAAAGCTTCCGTTCCTCGTCTTAAAGACCGTGCTGTGCTCTCTAATGTTTGCGATAAAATATTCACTGGAACTTGGCATTTAAATTTATAAATCTTTCTCATAAGACGAGCACGTGCCAATTTAAATATTTTTCTTTAAAATTGCCCAAGTGTTTCATAAATTACTGAATTATAAAATAAATATGGGCGTATAAAGTTATGACACTATTTATATTTTGCTCTTCACAATTATTATGCCACTTTACACCTTCCTGGCTCCGCAAGCCTTTCTTTCGGCCGTCAACTGCACACTTCTCTTTGCTCTTGTTCTTTCCTTCCTGTTTTGTAAACGGTTCCTGTGTCACTGAGGTGAAGGTCAAACCAGACTCAAGGAGAAATTCTTCTCCTTCCTGGATTCCTCCAACACTCTTCATACGTGAATTTTTCCTTTGATCGATTATTCTACAATTCTATAAGGTAGGTTAAAATTTTGTTGCCTCCGGGATCTGGGTTTACATTTTCGTTTTTGTAACGTATCAAATCGTTTCGATCCTTTAGAGATAATTTGAATTTAACGTTAACTTTCATGGATTGGGTCGGTTCCAATTCTGTTCTCTGCTGCTCCGTTTCCATCCTCCGATCTTTGTGTATAATTTGAATTGGATACTCAGGTTTCACGTTGCCTTGATAACTTTAATAATTTTGGTAAATATTACCGAGTGAGTACTGACGTAAATTTCTTAGGACGTAAATTTATTAGGCTATTTTAGGTACATGGTAAATAAATTATTCTTGTTAAACAGAAATGCTTCAAAAAAGGCCGCCGGCAAACTTGACATTAATTTGAATTCGCGGAAATCGACCCTGAATAATAATTTGCAAAATTCTGCCTTCGCATCTATGTAGCCCGTTTTATTGGTGTACTCAGCATAATCATTTCGCAAAATTTACGCGATAATTTTCGGTTTTGTGTAAACCTGTTAATTATTAATTTTTTTTAATCGGGGAGGATGGCCGCTACAATGGACAAAGGTCTATCGCACCTACCTCATTTTTTGTACTTTTATATGATGTATATTATGTATATGAACTCAATGATTAAGAAATCTTGGCAAAAAGACCTAATAAATAAATGTGTATTGTGATGGTGGAACCTGTAATAAGATTCTCAAAAGCAAATCTTAGCCTTGCGTGTTTCGTTTCGTCTGATAAGATTACTCTGGGACATAATATGAATGTATTTGAGTTTTCTTAACGTAAAAATATAACCTACTGACGGCGTGTAATTTTTAGTAACAAGCTACTTGAAACAATACGGAACAAGTATTCACACAGGTCTCTCCATTTTAAGAGCGAAATAAATACGCATTTGGAATTATATTTTAGAAGACTTAAGAATAAACTTGTTCATGAGAAGTAAAAAGGAGAACAAGTAAATTAATTGTAATGCTCTGAGGTGCACGAGGCACTCTGGACATCACACAGTCTCCGATCTTTTTGCCATCAGTTTTAGTTGAGTGCCTTATAGTCGAATATTCCAGCAGCTACTTTACTTGAAGAATAGGTTGTCGAAGAAAGTTTTTCTCGGACCTCAGGTGTATTAAGACTTTGGATACTACGGCTGCATCTAATTCAGTATTTTTCTACGAAAAGACAAAAAACAACGCTGGAATTACGCCATTGATACGATACGAATACATACATATGGGATTTTGGGACCATGTTTCGAGTGGATAAACGGGTTTTTTCTAATATCGCACATTATAATTTTTAGCTAAAGGGGACATTTGGTCATTGCGGCAGAAATTCAACTGCAATTCCTAAAGATTTTTCACCCTTTTTCATTCCAGAGAAAGGCCCCGCAATGAATTATCCCATTTTATTCATTTGAGTTTTGATAAGTAATAATGATATCGATAGGTGGCGCTCATTTTACTACTAGACAAGATAAGATGTAAATTTCAAGAAACTGTAACGGTAACTTTAACGGAGTCACCCGCTATGTGTGCATTATAATGCAACCATTTCAGAGAGTAAAAATCATTCGCCTTGACCGGGATATCGAGGGATCCGGGTTCGAATCCCGGTCAAGGCGAATGATTTTTACTCTCTGAAATGGTTGCATTAAGATATGATGTCTTTTAAGTGCGTCATGATACAATGTAGAAGATAAAGTGGGACCGCATAATCGTTTTGAAACATCAGTATATCACCATTTTTACCTTTCCTATCGTTTCATGCAAGTCAAAAAATTATGGGATTAAAAATTTCGATCACATATGGCGAGGGTGGATAGGTATCCTCCACAGTGAATCGCCGCGAAAGAAGATCTCACGGTAGTCCTTCGACGAAGTTTCGGAGTAAGAGTCCGAGCATATGACGTGTTTCTCTTTACCTTTTGGATGCACTTTAGTTTCAGTCTTAATTCGTATCCAAGTCAAAGCGCCCGAAACTCCGGAGTGTGATTGTGCTAATGGACACCTTTGCTTCTTGCTTCCACGGTGCTATCGTGCCCGCTAGCCCTCAACAATCCTTTATTTTCTCCCGCGACAGGACGGCCGTCGCCTTTCGTTTTTTATTCTCTCCCACTCCGTCTCTTGTGTCCCAGTCCCCACATCCTTCTCCGCCCATCCCCTTCCACCTTTCTCCCACGCTCGTCCCAAATGACTTCTCCCCCACCTTTTAAGGCTTAAATCTCTCTTTTTCTCTCGCACTTGCATAATATTAATCCCCCTCCAACCGAATTATAAAGCCCCATAAAGCACTCGGAGGGGGGGGATGGGGGCAAGGGGTGGAGGGAGGAGTCGCCGTCAATGTGCGGCCTTGATAACGGGGGGTGTTGGTGGGGGGGGGAGAAAAATGTCGACAGATAAGCGCTCGCCGCCGGCTTTTTGTTCATTCAGGAGAGCTTTATTGACGAGAGTGGAGACCAGGGGCGGGTGCAAAAGAGGAATGCTACTGGCGGGTAGAGAGGGAGGGGTGTGGTTGTTTTGAGATCGAGGGAATCCGGCCCGGTGTTTCGAGTATATTTTTGTTTCTCCACAATACGCCCTCGAGTTTAAAATTTAATTGGCGTCTCCGTTGCCGTCGGCAGTCTTAGGAGCTGTGGCGGTTGCCGTCTTAGTGCCAGCGGGGAAAGGAGATGCTTTTTTGTTTCTCTGGGTTTTGAGGAAGTTGGAGGCGTATCGTCGGATGCTGGAAATTTAAATCGGGATTGGAGGGGTTTCGTAGTGCTGGAGGAGTCGAAGATAACGTTGTTTTTCTTCTTCACGGGAACTCCCAAGGTTTAGGAAGGAGGGGCGTAGTGGTGAGCAGAGCCAGAGTGTTTTAATTAGCTTGCTGCAGTAACTCCCGGCTTGCGAGCAAAAATTATTTTTGGAGTTCTCGTAACATGTTTGAATTTTGAGGAGAACCTAAGATGAGACTGGTAAAAGTTTGGCCGTTGTTATTTCGGGAAAAACCTTTTCTCTTTTTACTTGAGGAAGTACAATGCTTTATTTATGGACTGAACCTTGCCGATGAATCATTCACAATTCAATATTTTTTCCCATAGTTAACATTTTTTGGAATAAAAATGACTAGTGGTAAACTTTCAGGGAGATAATGTTTGGCTGATTTTTAGTAAACTGCTGTTTTCACATTCCGTGCAACAGTAACTCATTCATGAAATTAATGGAATTTCGCGTCACCTCGCTATTTAATTATTCTTGTTAAAACATAAGCGGGCTTTTAATTTTTCCAGAAAACGTTTCCCGTGAGGATTTTAGTTGGGATAGAAGTAATTGAAGATAGTTTATCAAAAAATGTTAGGGGATGTTTCGCGATTGAACTTTCAATGATTATTTCTCGTCGCTCGTGCTACCGTCTTTTCATTTCCTACAACGCCCAAATATCAGCGCAACCTCAACATTATGTCAATTTTCAAATAACTTGTAATTTATTTCACAGAATATTTGTTATCTTCAATATTTTTATGACCTGGATCATAAATTTCATTGAACTCAATGCAGCCTTTTAAATATGTAACATCTGCTTTGGGAACATTTTGTATCTTGGTGGCCCCATTTTTTGTCCTCTTGGTGCCCACGATGAAACAAAATGACTTATTTGTCTTAGCAATTGCATGCAAGCGAAATAACATTAAAACCTAAGGAAGATTTAATTTTCATAAACAAATATATATTAATTTTAGACAACCGAATTCTAAAATTATGTCCCCGAGGGCTTCATTTGTATGGATACGTATCAGTTCATTGTCGGCTAGATTTTAAGTATCTATTACGAATAAATATAGAAATATATATATATATATATATATATATTCCAGTATAATCTAATACAAACAGTTTTATTTTTTCGTGTGGTGTAATAAATTTTCTGTGCAATATTTATATACTGAACTTCCAGGAGTTTCTATTTCTCCACGAGGATTTAGTTCGCGAGCTAGGTTTCGCAGGATGGCGGTATTACGCGCTCCTGATTTCGGCCTGTCCAAAAACCAAAGGCTCTTAATTCAAGGACTATTCGTCCATGCGTATTGGCGAAAACATCTGCCATTTATCATCTTATTCATTTTAGACTTATCACCTTTAAAAAGAGGCCTGTTTTAAGAAGCAGTTCTAGTGTTCTCAATAGGCAGTATTGTTAATTAAGTCATTTTTTGCTGTCTTGTTATGCTTGCTATAAAGAAGAAATTAATTCCATGCACAGATTCTGAAAAAATGATTCCTTGATACCTATTCGCTTCAAGATGTTCTTACACCAGTTATGTAATTCGGTTAATATTGCTTATTACTGGTGAACACATGCTTAATGGTGCATCCATAATAAATGCATGGGGCCAATTACATTACTCACAATATCTTATGAGCTTCATTAATAAAATGAAGTTTCATTTTCCCTTCCGCTTTCTTGTTTAGAAATTAGCATGCTAAAAAATGCTAGGTCGCACATAAGTCCCAAGTATTATAATCAAACTTATCTTGGAAAAAATAAAGACATATCATGACATGAATCAATATCGATATTTTATTCGACAGAATTGATTATAGCGAGAAAATTCATTTGTTCTTCCATATATATTTAGGATATCCTCAAAAGTCAGTACTTGAAAATATTTATTGGAAAAAAGTATTTATTTTAGCTGCTAAAATGCTTCTATGTAATAGTCTAGAGTTACACTTTCGATTAGCCCATAATAGCTGTTTAAACTGTTTTAAAGCTTCACCTTCTTCGAAATAATCTTGTTTTATTATTTAAATGCTCTTGTGGATAGTTTGTTGCATTATTTGATTAGTGAGACAAACTGTGAATCAAACTTGTGAATAAGAAGTGGAACTTGAAGACACATGCGTCATTAGTCTCGGAGGTAGGAATTCGTTCCGCTTGGCCAAATGATAATCGACATCCGAGTGACTATGCACTTAAAAGTGGGAATAATTTTCCTCCACTCCATTCTTTTGCTTATAAACCAGAATTTCTAGCAATACTATGTGGCCAGTTGCCATTATTTGACGATAATTCAAGTGTCGTATTACAATTTATTTATATTTTAATAAATCGATTACATATCATACTTCATTTCGAAAATATCATCGTCAAAGAAACATTAATAATCAATAGTTGAAATATAGTGAGAAATTCGACAATATTATAGAGACGCGAGAATTCACGATCTATGTTTCAGCCATTAGATAGAAATTTTAAGATATTTTAGTGCCTCGCAAGCCACTGCTAGGGTGTGGCAGGGGGTGAATATATATCAGACTAATTTTGATCCGAATACATTTACCCCTACCGCAGTCGAACAATGCTAATCTGATCCCTTATCGTTCGTGGAAAAAATAAAATCTTAAACCTATCGGTTCTACGCATAATCTCTGTAGTATTATTGACATGATCTCTACTACCGTCTACATGAGATGCAGCTAAGGAAAAATATTTGTAAGTTTAATCGAGTAAAATGCTATGAAGAACGGCCAATGAAATTACTTCAGGGTTATGAAAATCGGACCTGAGACTTCAGGAAGGCATTCGTGAATGAATCAGTGGTGGATTCCTAAAATTCCAACCGTTGGGTTGCATCAATTATTGTTTTCCAAATTTTCTACCAACAATGTGGATTTTCGCGACCATAATTGTACATACTGGAGTCGTTAAGTTGCGTCGGAGCAAGTTTTCCCTAGCGTGTCCGTTGCGCAAATGGAGCAGATTTCACGCCCCAAATAAGACCGCGTAAGCCTCCGATCGAACGGAGTGGATGGACCGCTCCCGTCTGTATCTTCGTGAGACCCAGCCTATCTCTCGAGTTCCGCGTTTCTGTCCGCCTTTCGGCCGATTATCTTCGTACGCGGCCGTGAAAAAAATGACGACTCGCCAGATAGCGCCGATCTCAACTTCGCCGTCGGGGAGCATTGGAAGCCCTTTCTGTGACACAGCCGATCCTCCCAAGCAAGAAACAGTGTTCAGAGCGCCCGATAGCCCTCTTCTCCCTCTTTCCTTTCACTCCCCAAAGTGACGAACCATGGTGCAGGACGAGACCACCCAAGCACGGGTGATACTGGACCTCTTATGCGAATAAAATGAAACCGCTTTGCAAGTGATTTACGCCATCTTGCATTGCATTTCTTTACTAAATATTCCCGATGTGCTCCATGCCTTTGAGAGTGGCTCCCAGCTTTATGAAATTCGCGGTGTTTTGCGTTTAAGTGGATTGCAGTGTTTTGTGGCGTAATGGTAAGTGGTGAAAGTAAATTTCACCAAGTAAAGTTAAATCTTGCTTTAAAATAACTTATCATATGACAAAGGATGGGTATTCGAGGGGATGAGTGAAAATAGTTTTAATGGCTGCTGCTAATGAAATAGCGCTTAGATTAGCCTTCATTCATAATAGATTAGCGAAAGTGTGTTCCACCAAAATATACATAATCCTTACTTCAAAGAGCGTCCGTGGTTCACTCGCTTTTACTCCATTTGAAATGGAACTCTGGTTAAGAGGATTAATTTAAAATGGCATTTATTTTGTGCACTTAAGGGTTTATTATGTGCGATTTAAGTATGATTTATTTTACTTATCCAACCCATGGGAATAGGAATTACTGTACAAGGAAGCCAACCGAGGGTAGGTTCAATTAATTTGAGGATTGTACGTGTAGTAGCCACGCGTAATTATCTGTTGCATTGAAAAATTAAAGTTTTCACCCGGTCGTTTCAGGAGGGTATGAACAATTGAAAATCAAAATTAATTACTTAATGTCAACATAAAGAGGTCGTTAATACGCAATATACGATAAAAAACTATAAATACAGTAATCAACCCAAATGTCGGTTTGGTAGGTTATAGTGGAGCTCACCCAATAATAAGTCCGATGCCATGTGAAATTCAAAAATAATCAGGGTAGGGGGACCAGTTCCTTTTCCTGTGCCGGTTATAGTTTCCCAGGAAGATCTGGTACCCGAAAAATCACACAGCTTGGGTAAAGTTGAGGGTGCTTCAGAGGGTGCCCAGAGAATGGTGGCTGGAGGGCTCGGGAATCGAACCCGCGCCCTCCAGTCAGATTTCCAACGCTCTCCCCTTGGACTACCGCGACCCTACGGTACATGCAATAAAATTAATATGAGTTCGTGCCCTCGGGTCAGTAGTTTTATAATTCGCAAAAATTAAGCGTTGAGATGCCCTTCAGGTATTTTTATTCAAATTAAGATTCCTGTTCATTGAGCGTCGTGGCCTAAGTGCAAAAGGGCAAAAAGTGAAATTTGCTTCTTCCACTGGGTCCTATACATTCCCCAAAGCCTTCGTTCTCTTGATTGGACGGCGCTGGTGGCGTGGGCGTCTCGATACTTGCATCTCTAGGTGGGACGGTCAATTTGCAGTGAAATAATCAAGGCATGGCGGATTCACTCCTCTGTGTGTCGAGAGAGGGAGCGGAAGAGCGCGGGGGATGGTAGGAAGGGGAGGGAGGCGGGTGGAGAGGGTTATCACGATGGAAATCTCAAAAAAATTTTATGTCTCCCGGTCCGTCACCCCCCGTTCGTTTTATCGCCTGCGAATGTTCCTCCTCTTGGGCGAACTCTCATTTGGAGCCGCGGCTAGCAGACGTGAGAGATAGAACGGGACGGGTGATCTATAATTGGATCGTGGAAATCAGAAGAAGATGAGGAGTGCACTAAAAATAAGAACAAGTAGGGCGATTTGAAAATACGCCGAGGAAGAAAGAGGGGTTTTCATTTGAGTTTAGTTACGTCATACGCACGAAAGTACATGTGTGCGATGATCGTATGCCCGAATCATGTTCCTACACGTAAAAGGTGTTTGAATGTATGTTTTGGAATCATGTCCAAAACTAAGTTTGGAAGCGGTGGCAGCGGGCCAATGTCCTCGCGTGACAACCAAGAGGTCGCGGGTTCGATTCCCTCCTTGGTGGATTTTCCGCGTTGTATATACACATCAATTTGTTTTGTTTTATGATTTGTATCTCATGTTTTAACTTATTTTATGCATCCTTTGTAATAAAAAATAAAATTCTCGATCGACCTACAATTTGCTGGCTTTGGCCGCGTCCGCCGTCTTCTCGCTGAATTCGTTCTTTCCACGGTGTATACTCGATACCTGGCTGAAAGTAGCAGATGCATTATTTTCTTGTAGTGGCATATTATCATTTAACTTGCATTAAATCAAAACTTATCCTGCTGTTAATGCGCTTGTGTGTGTGTGTATATATATGTATATATATATATATATATATATATATACATATATATATATATATATATATATATATATATATATATATTATATATATATATATTATTATTAGGTAATCTACCGGTTAAGGTAGGTTTTTGGATGGACAAACTATCAAATAAACATTTTGTGACTCCCCACCTAGTAAGCTAATCTATATCAGGTCCCTCTTCATCTCGGTGTACTTCTTTCCTCCCTTCATCCCGTCCAACATCCCTATCCTGTTCCTACCCTTACCTCGCTTGTCCAACATTCTCCCTTCTATTACCCTCTTCAACATTCCACTACCGCTCAATACGCCTTTCATCCATTTTTCCTGCCTCCATAGGATTTCTCTCAACAAACCCCTCTCCTCCCCCACCATTTCTAGTACTTCCTCATTTGTTTATCTCACATATATATATATATATATATATATATATATATATATATATATATATATATATATATATATATATATATATATATATATATAGATGATGCGGAAGTACTCACGAGAGCAATATAACTTTTGGACGGCACAATAGAACACAGAATAAAACAGATAACACGTAAAAGGACACTCACACTGTAGATGATTTGAGCTTTCGGCCTACTCCGAGGCCTTCTTCAGGTCAGACCTGAAGAAGGCCGAAAGCTCAAATCATCTACAGTGTGAGTGTCCTTTTACGTGTTATCTGTTTTATTCTGTGTTCTATTGTGCCGTCCAAAAGTTATATGTATATATATTACTAATACAGTTATTGTAGAAGAAAGAGAATTGGAATGGGCCGTGATTGGGAGAGGGATTGAGATGGATTGCCGATACCTTTCCATATTTATGCTGAGGAAATATCAAAGGTAGCAAGATAGGGCTTGAGCTGAGAATGAGGTGGGCAGCTATATAGTTTTGCCGGCTAGGTCTGCAAATGTTTGCAAATGCAAACCAGCAGATAATGCTACCGTACCCTAGAACAATAAGAAAACAGGCAACCAAGAGATTGCCATTATTATTGAATGCTTATAGGATAAATACGAGAGGCTAGGGATAAGGATAAGATTGCAAATTAAATTGGATTTTCGAGAAGCAGAAAGCTAAGTTAATCATCAAAGTAGGTGATAACAAAGAATTTGAAGCTGTTCATATATTTGTTGAGTATTTTATAATAAACTGGGCATATTTATGGTAAATTTAGGAGATAATTATGTTAACGAATGTCGTACATAGTTAAAAGATGAAAATAACTTATGGATGTATTGAGTGAAAACGTAAAGAAAATATTATTAAAGCGTTTAATATGGAGGTTATTACATTATGGATATGAGACTTGACATTTCAGACAAGAGAATTAGATAAGAATGGATGATTTTGAAGCGTGGGTGTGGAGGAGAATGGATAAAATAATTTGAACAGAGAAGACAAACACCGATGTTCTAAATGGAGTGGCGAAGAGAGGAAGTTAACAGATCGAAATCTGAAAAAGGCAAGAGAACCTGGATGGAGGAAATTTCTACAGTTAGTGGCATGTTGGGGCATGGGCAGCCGGATTAGAGGAAGCAAGAGTGTAGAATTTCGACAGCATAATCACGAACATTGAAGAAATTTAGAAATAAATAATGTAGGACAAGGAAAGAAGAATATATCGTATGAAGATACATGGGGGCAAAAAATCGAATGGAGCTGCCTAAAGGCTACCTTTATATCGGCAGAATCCCTTGAAATGTAAATTAATAGCGTGTATAATATTTAATAATATTAATGAAAATATATTATAAATTATTAGTTGTGATTGCGTCATGCTATTTCTAATGCTTATATTGTACACATAGAGAAGACCTTGCCCGAAAATGAATTATTTTCGCTGTGCAGTTGAAGCTTTACGATATCCGTATCGTAAGTCATCAGAACATTTTAGCTACCGATAACAGACATGCCAACTCTCCCGATTTTTCCTTCTTACGTTCTTGATGAACTGTTCAAATTGTGTACTTAGCTTAACATGTTAATAAAGTGTGACATTCATTAAAAATTGGCAAAGTGTCATAAAGGGATTAAGGTGCCATGCAAATATTGTGGTAATTAAAAGTGATTACTTCGTGATACACTTCTAAAAATCTCCCGATTTTTCATTTTTGAAAGTTGGCATGTCCTCCCGATTTTTCATTTTTGAAAGTTGGCATGTCTGCGATAATTTAAACAACTGTGCCTTCCGTAGTAGACTTAGATAATGCATTCAGTCTCATACCACCGAAGTAAAACATATAGAGTACGCCGCAGTATCGAATACAGGGTCCTTATCGTCCATCCCCGATTTAAAATCACCACGCCGCGCCGCTGTCGCAGCCCCAGCGGCAACCTGCCCCGTTGTTTCTGCACGGCGTCGTCCGTGTAATCCATTCCGTCCGCTCAAATCCTTGCACGTGCTATGACACGCCACGTTCGTGATTATCCGTGTTGATTGTGCGTCAGTGTACCCAACGCGAATCCCCGAAGTGAGCTCTAAAGAGAGGCAGGTGGGCAGAGAGGGCGCGGCAGAGAGAGCGAGAGGTATGTAGGTCCTCGTAGGGAAAAAGAGGCGGGGAGCGGGGGCGGTGGACTCCCCCGCGCCGCCTCCCATCCCGCTGTCACTTGAGTTTGATTTATCGCCCCGGCAGACACTGGGCCGCACACCCGTCTCCCCCCAAAACCCTTCTCCTGGACCCCTAGGGACCACCGCGGGGAGTGGAAATGGAAGTGTCATGTGTACCCTCTCGCACAGGGCGCGAGGGGCATAACGGGAAGGTGTGGTGGATGCTGAGGGTTTGCTTCCCCTAAGGTAGAGAAGGTAGATCCGGGACACGATGATTCTAAGACAATATGACATTTTTCGCTACAACCGCAAGGCCCACCTACCTACCATACGTATTACTGATAGTGCAAAAATCTAATTACTAATGCAGTGGCGGAAAATTAGCACCCTGAGTTACTATTAAATCACTCAAATATGTATCGAGATGGAAACAAAAAAATACCGGGTCCGTAAACTTGATATGCTATACTTTTGATTTAAGTTTTTCTAAGTGGATGAATTCCACTACCAGGCAACTTTCAGTTGATGATTCCTTTCCTTTTGGACAATAATTTGTAATAGCTTTGTTTGTAGTCGCTGTTTCCCTTCAGTCTTCCCAGCATAGTCTCTGACTGTAAGTAGAGAAGGGTGCTCAGGCACTCAGCAATTCTTCTGATGCATTCCCCTCCACGTCTGCCTTTCGTATTGACACCCTCGATTGTTCTCTCCAGTGAGACAAGAAGGACGGCTGCCAAAAGTCCCTCGTGTCTTAAAATGTGATCTATACAGGATTCTCCTGTCTAGATAAATGGTTTTTTGGTGCTTGAAATTCTCATTTAGGGCTAATTTAACCTTGTTATTAATTGAGCCAATTCTGAAACTTCCGTCTAAGGTGCTCAATTTCACATCTTGGGCATGATAAGTCTGTTGTTGCGAGTAGCATAATGCCCAAACGATGTCATTATATATTGATTGTGATCGCATCGACTTCTCATAGCATGGTGGGAATTAATAAATGATAAGGTTTACTCACATATTTCACGCCGTTGCTTTCCCGTCCACCTTTCCCACCCAAGAGCTTCGTCGTTATGGCCAACCTCAAATAGGTTAAACAGGGTAATAGGTGTTCCACGTCAAATTTTGCTCAAAAGATTGTAGTGGGGCGCAAAAAATTGCAATGCGATGAGAGAATCCATCACACCTTACTTCAACTTCCTCGTGGTACCCTGCAAGCCAAGGCTAGGGTGTGCAGTAGTGGTTGATAACACACCAATCATGCAGATTCAAAAATAAAGCTTTTTCTTAATTTTTGGTTACACACACGTATACCTGTATGTTCAAATGCTGTAGTTTATGATGATAAAGGCAGTTGTACTACGGAACCTAATTGAGATGTACTTCTCGATACATCCGAGAGGAGATATTAGTAGCAAGAAAGACAACTAAATCTAAATGATATAATGAGAACACACTACGCTACTTGGAATGAAAAAAAGGAAATTTGCTAACGAAAATGCAAGCTTTTAGCCGTAAAGAAGACAAATAAGGACGTTTTTTCATACAAATACTGTTATATATTCCCACAATCATTAGTGGCTTCTTTTATGTGTAGATATCCGGCCACTCTAGTAACACAGGATCGGTATTCAACGCGTAATTTTGTAAAGAGAAATAGATATTAATAAGATGATCACCTGTGCAGCCTATATGATCGTTGAACGTTCTTTCTTAGCATAGATTTGCGCGGCATATCTCATGGGAAGCACGACGGTCGCTAAAATCGGCGCCGGCCGCACGTCGGGCCGTGCACCGATCCCCTGGAGCTAGTTCCCGTCGAGCTGACGAATCGAGGAGCAGCTATAGCGGCGTGGTAATGATGGCAAGGGTGGTAGCTGAGAAAAGACTGGTGCAATCTGGTGCCGGGCGTGGCGAAGTTCCACATAATAGCACCCGCTTAAACTCATTTGTATTAGCCATCTGTGCGTCCAAATGGCTCACGTGTGAGCGAATGGTCGCCCTCTTTCCCCAGTCAAAATAGAAAGAAAAAATTTCCCGTTCGGGAGGCTCGGACGTGCGATCTTCAATTTGCGTGCTAAATCCTCCATTTAGCGCACTGGACCACAGACCACCCCCGTTCACCTCCAGTCCTTTTAAAAGGATGGAGCGGGATGCAGGGGGAGATTTTGGCCGATTAAGGGGGGCCGGAGAGCGCATTTAAAGTCGCGAGGGGGGGGGGGGCGCTCGCATCTGCCCGTCCGAGATCAAATCGGCAGGGTTAACGAAGGGCAGGGAGGGCGAGTGGCTCAAAGGCCATTCTCCTGCCGACCGACTTCAACTCTCTCTCTTCTGCGCGAAAGTGAGATGGCTCGAAGTGATAGGGTGAACCCGCCCACGCACGCACTCGCGTGGGTGAGCGCTGGTAAACTAGCACATGCCCCCGACGCCTCATGAATTGACGGTGCAGGGAACGAAGAGATGTACAAGAGAGGAGGGAGAAATGGAAATCATTGTGTGAGGATTAGGGGTGGTTCTTTAGTCCCCAGAGAGGAGTAGAGATTGGAGGGGTTTGTAAATTACGAATTAATATTTCCCCGCTCCAAACTAATGAGAAGCACCGACGAGCACATTTGGATTATTTGAGCTGTGTCTCAAGCATTACAAATAATGAACATATTCCGTGCCCGTGGGTGCCCAGAATGAATTCATTATCGTGTAATCTCTACAATTATATCCAATATAGATACAATTGGACTGACCAGGTTGACGGAGAAAAACAAAAAAAATACTCAAAATTACATGAACAAACCGGTAATTCCCTACCCATAGTCAAAATATAATGCTGGAAGTTTTACCAGATATAACGTAACTGATAAAGGGTTAAATTCTCAGTGTATATACTATTTCGTGTGATCATGCTCTTGTTAATTCAATAAAAATGTATGATGAGGTTTAATAAATGCCAAAAAAAAACTTTGTTTCAATCCACCACTTTATTTCAGGTACGACTAGTTTCGACGCCGTAGCGTCGAAACTAGTCGTACCTGAAATAAAGTGGTGGATTGAAACAAAGTTTTTTTTGGCATTTATTAAAATGAACTTCTACAAAGTTGAGGCTGAAACTATGGATTTAATGATGAGGTTTCTTGGAGGGGCTCTGCATTTTGCTCTAATTTCATTTAGCAGTAAATCCATTTGTATTTTCTCTCCCCACAACCCATTCGTTGAGAATATTATCTCTTTTACAATGTTCCAAAACATTGGATTGTTTTTTAATATTACTTGTGAACCTAATGGTTGTGCTTTTCAATGATATAGATACTAGGGCAGAACCGTATAGAGCAAAATACCCTTTTCTTTTCCCTTCCCTTTTACGAAGCAGGCCTGCTGAGCGTCTTAGTTCTTAGTAAATTTAGCAACGTGAGGAAATTATAAATGAAAGAAATTTATATGTACTAGGTAAAAGTTTAGTGTGCATGCATTCCTCCAAAGACAGAATTGGTTCAAGAGCTTAAAATATACAGATATTTACAAATCTAGTAAGAATACCAAATTTATATACATGTGTAATAAACATTTAGGTAAATTAAGAATATGATCGATTTCTAGTCTTTGGCTATGATAGGTTTTTGCTGCTGAGAATGCAACAAGTCAACGTTTCACTTAGTTCGGAATTGAAGATGTAATTAATTAAACTCAGGCCTACAGAGCGCGATGAATACGGCGAGGAATCGAGCACCAAGATTTGTTGCGTTAAATAAAATAGTTCGTGAAAACATATTAGCCTAGATTGTTTTTTTCAATCCTAATTCGTTAGCTTTTCCATCTTTCTTATCCGCCAAACAGTTAATAAATTCCCCCAAATTCAATATTTAAAAGTATTTATATTTTAAATACTATTATTCATTGCATGCTATGAAATGGAAACACCAAAACTTTGGTCCAACTGGATCCCCATCCCATTTTTAAAAATCAATTCCTCATCATTATTACTGATCATAAAGTAATATTATTTTACAATGCTCTACATTCAATTTTCCTGGCATCATGTAGCAATCACATAGCAACAATCACATAGTATTGAAATTTTTTGTTTCCGTCTTGAAATACTAGCTTTCATTTAGTATAATACTGGATCTTCATCTATTACTCCAACGACTGAATTGCGGGAGATATTCTTTCTCAAAAACTGATCTTTACACACAACTCTTTTTCGGTTAGTGCTTTTCAGCTGCTAGCCCTCTACAAAAATGACAAAGAACTTTAAACCAGTTTTCTCTACCTGGCGAATTCTATTCATTAATTATAAACCAAATCAAATCAAAATATAATGAAAACAAATACAATATGCAATTCTTGCAAACTAAAGAATGTGTATGTTAATGAGCATTAACAGACAAATGGATAGCAGTTAAAATTCATATGAATAGACTGATACGTACTTGTATTTCGTTTTCGAAGCAATGATTTAAAAGATTCGTGCTCACATGCCGAAAATAAATTTTCTATTGTTTTTCCTTATAATCTCAAGTTTTCACTTGTTTAGAAAAATTTGACAGGTTAATCCTATTTGATATTTTGCAAAATCCACTATGTTAAACCATTTTTGTCGATGTTACGCAAATTTGTTGGGGAAGGACTTCACCTCCCCCATTCACATTGTCAAGAAATAAATAGGGTTTTTAAATATAGGTGCCACTGCAAGAACATACGAGTATATTCACGCAAACGAATGTCTTAAGATTACTCGTTGACAATACCCCTTAATCCGTTGAAAAATGGTGTAATTTTTTAGCGCATCCAGATTCATGAGAACGAGGGCAAATAGTTGAGTAATACTAGTTGAAAGGGTCATAATATAATTTGATAATTTTAAAAGTAAAAACGTCGAGGAGAGAAGTTTAATTAACAGTTTAATGTAGATGTGATTATATTATAAAAATTATCAGCAAAACTTTGAATTATGCAATGTAATATTGAGGCCACCGTTCATCTAGCCATTGAGATGGGATAACTCTTGAGTTAAATTTGTTCATTAAAAATATTTTCCAACCATTTTGGCAAATGGAATCAATCCTTGTTTTGGGAGAGGGTTTAGCGATTTTGGAGCTTGTGTCGAGGATTTTTAATACGAAAGAAGAATTAACGACCGGGGTTGCAGCTTTTTACGCAAAATCTTCCGTCCTCCCACGGCAAAGCGTAAGTTCTTATGACTTTTATTTCCATCTTCTTCATGCACCCTCCCGGAAAAGTATCTGCGCTGGTTTCCTGAAATATGTCATCGGGTATTTGCTCTACTTCATGTCTTTTGTCTATTTTAAACAACCGTATTGGGCGTTTTTCTCCGTAAATTTACAAATGTTTCTAACGCAACATCTGCTGCCGAGAAAATTAAAGAACTCCAAGGTCCCAGAGTAACGCTCACGAGTAGAAAGCATGTTTGAGCTCCACGAAGAAAATTTTTTAAACACCAGCGTGATTGCAGTTTGATTCCTCAAGGATGGCAACTGCCTCTCCACTGTGTTCACCCGCATTGCATTTCTTCTGTTGATTTTCGTCTCTTCGTCCAAAAAAGTTCAAGTTCGCCGTTGCTCGCAGGGAACGGAAGACTACCCCGTTGTGAAATTCACTCGATAAGTCGGCAAGTAGAAAGCACGCATGCGGCTAACTTACTTGTTGAATTCCTCACCCCTTCTTGCCAATAAGCTGTCACTTACTAATGAATAAAATTATTTAATTCTAGTTCCTTTTCATAATTTCATCACGAGAGATTACTTTAATTAATGGATTTTATACTGTTTATCATAAATAGTCATCAGTGCTTCCAAACTCAAGCGTTTTATTAAACATACTTTTCAACATTCTCGATAAATATGAAAACCTGGATCTCGGAATTAGAGTTACTGTATATGCGGTCTTATTAATCTTGAAGTTTGTTTAATTATTCATAGGTGCCTACTTTTAAGGAGAAAATACTCTTTCAAATTTTATTCCACATCACATTCTAGCACTTCCATCTAACAGATTCCAAAACCTTATGCCATATTGGACTTTTCTTTCTTTCACTTTTAGAACATTGTATCAGTTCTGCTTTACAAAAGTAATGAAAATTGTTTGGAAATAATTGTAGTTAAAGCTTGTCAATTGTTAAAATATGAAAACATTTTATGTTATTATGATCTAATATTATTTTCCGATTATGATCCAAACCATTAGTTCATAGAAATCAGGTAATCATTTTTCTGTTAGTCTGCGTTTCCGATTTTGGATTAACCCTGACTGAAGAGGTGTATATTTCATTGTCAATCGCACCCCAATCTGGCGCCTCACAATACGTAAAAATGTTCTTCGTAACCTACTCTTCAGTTTCGCATACTACCCCAGTTCTTACCTACAGTTCCGCATCTACCACATTTTAATACGATCCACATGCCAATTTTTTCCTACCACTTTCCCCTAGCAGTAGTAGATCTAGAGGGAGGGACAGACAGCTGAGGTCATTTACGCCATTAGGGATTGACAAGAAAAGATGGAGGGTGAAAAGAAACCCGGAAAGGGATCCACAACATAAGGTCCGACGGACGGCGTACTAACTCAAAGTACCCTCCAAAAAGCACCTCAAGCAGGGATGGAGACACCACTAAAAAACATCTATCGTCGGAGGGATTCGAATCCGAGCCCTCAAGGTGGGAATTCAGTACGTTTGCCATAATTTGCTGTATCATGATCCACTCCCTTTCTCCTATCCCATTTCATCGCATATGAAAATGCCATGCATTCATCTTTCTTTCTTTGGATTTCTCTCAACAATCCTCCCTCCCCGGCCAATTGGCCTGAGTATTACGCTTGTTTTTCTTTTGTCCATTTAACTTTTTCATCCTAATTCATGTCTACATTTCAGAAGCCCCCCATTTTCGCCTTATTATTGCCTCAAGAGCCATATTTCCGCACCGTACAATGCCGCGATACGTACGAAAGTTTTCCCAAACATTTTCTTTATAATATTTCTCAATGTATCTTTCATCAACTCTATCCTCTTTATAAAGGCTTTATTGCCTGACGAATTTCTTCTTTTTATATTTAATAGTTTAATCATCTAGTTGCAAATCAATTCAAGGTATAGTAAACTATTTCACTTGCTCCTAGTTTATGATCTCCCATTGTAATATTTTAGCCTAACCTATCTATTATGGGTGGCCCCTATCAGGAGTATGATAATTATCATTGACCTCCCCCAGGACGGGTCGAGGCATCATCAGAAGGCACCAGCGCCTTCAACCGCAACAAGGTTGTATTCCGTGAAAAGGGCAAAGTAGAAATTTAAATTTTATTATTTACTTTTTAATGAATTTTCGGTTTAGGGTTTTGTGTCCTACAAAATACAAAAACTACGGTTTTTATGTATCGCAGCTAACATTTTTTGTTATTCTCGCAAACGTTTGGTGAAACTTAAATGTTTATTCTTGTTATTGTGTGATGATTAACTTTTTCCATTGACATTTGGGTAATAGCGTTTTGGAAGGTGATAAAGACGCAGCTCTTTAGAATCGGGAGAGATATCATTAGTTTTTGTCCTCAAAATGTGTGGCAATTATGGTATTAATCTCTAAGAATGAGCCACAACCCATTAACTTTCATCTTATTATGAAAAGCCGAGGAGTATATAAATTACCCTGAAGTCAAGGGCTTCTATTTATTCCCTCCCGAATAGGGAAATGGGAAAATACGGATTGTTTGGAAAAGATTTTTCAGTCGAACGCATTCAGCAAGGGCCGTTTGGAACTTTTTACCTCCAAGGAGACAATAGGGACATTTAGAATATAACGACCGTTATAAATATATTCCAAATCGCTTTCAATTCGGGGAGCAATGCTTATCTCTCCCCGCAACTCTCGCTCCGCCCGTGAAGTTGGCCCGTCGGGGGGCGGGAAGGAGGATAATGGGGCTTCGGCGGCTGCGGCTGGCGCCGAGGGTTCTCACAGATGAATGAACCCTTTACTCCCATTCTTACGAGAAAAAAATTTAAATGAATACAGTCGAATGCAAAACCAAAGGTTATCTCGAAGAGAACGCCCTGGAGTCGTAACTTAGTAACAGCTCAGCTCCTGAGCTACCCGATATACAAACTGTTTGTTTAAATTTCAAATCTCTTCTTTCGTGTTTTCAGGAATGTTCATCATCCTTGTGCGTTTTCCTTGTCACAGAAGTAAGAAGATTTGGTAAAATATAAGCTTTTTAGCATTAATTATAAAAATCTATGAAGTTAGACAGCGTACTACTCAAGGAGTTATTTTAATGTTGGTTTGCCTAGATTTGGTGCTGTTCCTTTGCATGTTTTCTACAAATCTAGGTGTTTGCAGAGTTAGTCACCTATTAAAAACGTAACGCAGAAATTTTAGTGTTTGGTGTTTCTATTCATAGGTATAAATGTTTAAGGCTGGAAAATCGGACTTGGGTCTAATTTCCACGAGTTGGTTAATGCGTAATAAATGCTCAGCTTACATGAAAAGGCAGACGGGATGGACCTGCTGGGGTAAGGCCGAAGAGCCGTTCGTTGAGGCCATTTTAAAGCGTTAGCACTATTGATAAAAATATCAAGCCCATAGGTCAACCAATTTGTAGCAAAACGCTTAATTATGAACCAGAGGTGTACCAAATCCAGAGTGCAAATTTAGAAACCACCTCCTTAATTCCTTTTTAAACTTCCTCTTCCTAAGCGCGACCAAATGAGGTTGTCTTCATACCTATTTCCAGAGAATTGATTCGAGTGCACCGAACTCCTGCGGTACGGTTGTTTCAGATTATCAAATTATATCTAAATGTATTGAAACAAAAACATCCTCCAACAAAGGAGAGTGGCAGGTGGTGTTACATCTTAAGCCATTAAGGTAGCTGGTGATTTTTTACTTTAAGTAAATGTTCATCATGGAAAGTGTGAATTTCGATTATTATTATCCTTCCGAGATAATTGGTGAAACATTATTTTTTATCTAGCCGAGATAATTGAAAAAAACAAACATCATGGAAGAATTTGTACAGATTCTCGTCTGTGGCATTTGTTTAGTATTTTTAGACGTTGCAATGCTTCAAAATTGTATGTAGAGGGTTTATGAAGATAAGTGTACTGAGCTCAGGAAAAAAAGTTATTACACTTTTACATATCTTAAGCTAACATTCCTCAAAATAGGACCCTTGTGAGTCGATACACTTGTTCCAGCGGCGTTCCCATTCCTGGAACGCTCCCGCGAAGGCATCATCGGGAACCTCTCGAAGACACGTCGTCACGGCCTCTTTGATCAAAGTCCCGTATCGCGCTCCTTTCAAACTCCTCTTTATCTTCAAACAGAAACAACGTTCTCTAAAAAATGTGGATCATTTTTGCAGTGATCCGCAAGTTGTGTCGCGATTTCCAAACGATTGAGTCTTTGATCATCACTGAGCACTTTCGGCACCAACCTTGCACAAATTTTTCGCCTCTGTAATTGGTCCCTAATAATCTCGTGCACTATTGTTTTTGGCACATTAAACTGCTCTGCTATCATCCGAACACTAAGACGACGATCAGAGTTCAGTACATCGCGAACTTTTAGCACATTTTCGTCGGTGAGTGTCGTTGATGGGCGTCTAGGCCGTGGTTCGTCGTCGACCTTTTCTCTGCCCTCCATGAACATCTTGTGCCACCGAAAGATCATGTTTCTGGACATGGCTGACTCCCCGTAAGCCTGGTTAATCATACCGACAGTTTCGGTAGACGATTTCCCAAGCTTTACCGCAAATTTGATGGAATAACGCTGCTCCAAAAACTTCGGCATCGCGTTCTGTGACGTGGGTCGAGCGTGGAGGTTCGCGTTAACAGAGCTCCTCACTACACCATAGCTCAGAGCCGACTGCCTTTTTCAGCGTCGCTTGCCAACATACCCCCCTCCAATCGCAGCCCGTCAGAGCGGTGCTGGGCGCGCCTGGAGAGGCGGGAAAAAATCAGTATACTTATTTTCCGGACAAACCCTGTAGAAGGCATAGAGTGTATTAGGCCCACTAACGCGGGATTTTTTCGAACGTGGTTATGTCACCGACCCTATTTTTACTTCCCAGATCTTCATGGAAGTTAATTGGCGGGTTTTCAATTATAGAAACTAGCAATAGGATTCCAAAGAAGCCAGTATTGGTTTACTTTTATTCAAACCCAGACGTGATCCGTGTAAGTTTTGAAATATATTTATTTTAGACGGGGAATGAAGGATGGATGATGGCCACGCGGTAGGAAGGTATTCGATTACATGCAAGTATATGTTGTCTCCTTTCAAGTAAATATTTGGTTGGTAGTGTAGTGCATCATCGGGTCTAGCTTTACTGCCTTTGAAGTGTTTTCTAACCTTGGAAACGTCAAAATGATAGTGACATATTGTCATTCCTCTTTAGCAAACTTGCATTATTTATTTTAACGACGCTTTAGAATTACTAAATTATCTATTATAAGCAGTAGATTAACTAGGTCTCTATTCATCGAATAGTGTTTTTCCATCTCTCGGCCAAATCATACGATCGCACCCCAATCTTTTCCTATCAGGATAGTCCATGGTAAGAGTCGACCTCCCCAAAATCCTGAACGTATACACCTAGTTATAGTATAGGGGAATAGATGGCTCTATACGTTCCATTAACATTCCTTACCCCTTCTAAGAGGCTCCCAGGGTTTTCTTGCTATAATATCCATTGCATTTCAGTCGCTTTGCCCAAACGCGTCTGCTGCTTGTCCGCTTGGCTCCTGTCACAACTCTTGAAGACCCTGATTTCCCCACGGGGTCACGAGCACACTAAATTTCAATAGAAATAAATTCCCCCTGTCACCAGTCGAGCGCCAAGGAGGGAGTAGGGGACCCCATGGACCACCCCGCATCCCATGCATTCATGCCCTCGTATATGTATTCATATAAGTCGCCTGGCAACTCGTCTTATTGGGTTAGTCGAGGAATATTTCTGTCCCTCCCTCTCCGGTATTCTCTCTCCCTTTGGGCTGCATCTCCATCTTTCCCCCCGAAATACCCTCCCTCGACTTCCCGCTTGGCTGGACCAGCTCGACATAGCCGTTAAAGTGGAACAGGGAACAAATACTCCCGAAAGAAATATGTCAAAGAAATATATTTCGAAATTCTCAACAATCACGTCTCGTGAAAACATAATCTGAATTACAAGGTTTCATTATTCAAACGACCTAAAAACACTAAATAGACGGGTATTAAAATAAAAATAAGAATAATTCTTCTTGCGAGGATTCTCCGATTACATGTATATTAGCTTGGATTCATTAATATTTTCCTATTGGCTAAATTACTTTGCAAATAAATTTTTTTTCAGTACTGCTCCATTTTAATAACTTCTTAGTATTGATCTTGAAGAGAAAATATTTAAAATAGTATCTTTAAAGTCTGAGTTTTTTGATATTTCGACCGGCCTTTGTACTATTATTTACATTTGCCCTTATGACGAAATTTCGATGAATCTCTAAGTGAAATAAGGTGTATGAAAATGTAATAGGCCTTCTGTTATTTTGAGCACCAGCGTGGAATTGACCGTCCGGCATGAGTTGAATGTTAACCGGCAACTAGCGACTGCGTTGCATCTGAGCCAACCCTTTTCATCGGGTTTCCTGTTGTTTTATTGGGTCGTCAGTGGAGTGGTCACTAACCGTATACTGCTCGTAATGTGTATAATGGGTGCTATACATAAATAGTGTGTTTAGTCGTCCCCTTCCCATGCGCACTTTCGATGGATCCCAGGGGAATGCGTTGAAAAGGCGGAGTAGAAGTAGAATGGTTGGTGATATAACACCCCATGCCACTCGTCCTTACGACCACTTGCATGGTATGGTATAGATAGATGTAAGAGAATTTAATCAAACTGGGAGAAATGGGCGAAAGAGGGATGGGTTAGCTATTTAAAAAATAATGAAGGAAGGGGATTAAGATGTGCACACTTGATTTCCCTTCCTTAGCTTTGATATTTCTTGCAATGGGAGAAAATTGAAAAATGATCTGATTATCGAGCTCTAACCACATATTAATGAAGCAAAATCTAACATAAATATTAATTTTACAAGAGTAGTAATTAAAATTTAACTAGTAATTTGAATAAATTTTTATGTTCCCAATTAACGAAAATGTTATAGGTAGTACTATAATTCTGATTACTCATTGAATATTAATTATATTGACACCAAATATCGCCCAATTCTTTCTCTTTCCATTCCTTCTAAATTACACGCTTGCAATTTCTTTACCATGTGTCTTAATTTATCAGTGGTTTCCATTGGATTTATTTCTTTAGTCATCGCATTATTTTACGAATGATCTAATACCCAATCGTAATAATAATCGTAGCATTAACAAAGAATTTATTTAATCATCAGAAACTGGATGGGAGACAACATAAAAATATTGAATTTTGACAAAAAAACGAAAAATTCGTTATTGAATGTTGGAAATTATGTGTGGCCACAATGCGAATGGTAATTATTCGAAGCTCATAGGGCGAAGGTTACCTCCTCTGTGCAGTTTCTCATAACACACACTGGGAAATTTATCAGACATATTAATCTTTGATTTTAAAAAAGTGTTTCCTAGCGAATATTTACTCTTCCTTTGAAGAGAGTGCAAGAATGGAGGCTTCTTTTTGATTTCTGGAATGTGTTTCTCTCCCGCACAATGACTCTTGTCCTGTCTCGCGTTCAGCCTTTCCCCTCATCATGATGCTGCCTCGACCCTCTTCCTTCGCCTCCCTCTCCCATACATTTGATCACAAGCACGTTGAGCTTTTACGCATCTAAGAACGTTTCTTCTGAACGTCTCTGGACAGATTAAAATAACACTAGACCAATATCAAATCTTCTTCGATGGGAAACATGTCGCGTACAACCTGAAGCTCCGGATTCCACAAAAGAAAGGGACAAGAGAGCAGAGAGGGAAGGATTGGAGGGCGTGGTTCTGAAAGTGAGAGTGCGGAGAAGGAGATTGATTGAAGAGTGGTGGAGTAAACGGCGTTACATGATCGTATGGAAATGCGAAATGGAGCCTCAATTTCGAACCATTTTTGAATTGCTTATTTCTTCGAGAGAGAAAGTTTCCAGACTGTGCTCATGGGAACTATATCCCCCATCACCCTTGGCTATAGTAAATTAAAGTGAAAATTTCCCGTTCGGATTTTATAGCTTCTCAGAGAATTTCAAGTAACTGTATAATAGGGATATTGGTTCTTCTCGAACCATCAATTCTACTTGAACTTTACTTTCTCTTCTACCTTTTAAACAACGAAAATTTAAGGGTCCTTAGAGCTACCTTGTGATTTCCCGAATTTCTCATATTCTTTGAACTTTAAAGAAACAGTAACCGTTAAAAAATAAGGTTAGAATTTTACTGTGATCCACTGACAACCAGTAGAAATTTTAGCGAAAAACTTTTAACCACTCATTCCAAATTCACAACTGCCTTATATGCCTGTGCAAAAGAGGGCATTACATCACCAAACGGGACGGTTAACGAGTTATTACGCTTTAAGCTACTTTCTTCTCTCACCTCCCATCCACAAGCCTAATATAGTAATAAAACTCTCCCTCTGGTGACCGTTTCGGAGGGCCGAGGTGGTCCTTTCGCCTCGCCGACGATCCCCTAGCGGGAATGGAGACTGCCATCGGCTTTTAAGGGGCCTCTAACCCCACCCGAACTGGCAACAGCTGCCGCCACAGACGCCTCTCTACCCCGCCACTTCGCGCCGCTGCACTCTCCGCCTCTCGGAGACTGGAGATGGGAGATAAAGGCCCTCGAGGGCCTCTAATTAGAGTGTGACACCGGTGACATCTTTCGAGTGCCTCTGCGCCGCCTAATCCCCCTTTAAGTACTGCCATTACATCGGAGTTTTACGTGCAAGTGAAGCGAGGAAGTATTACTGGACACTGCCTTCCGAGTCGGTGAATATCGGAGTTTTGCTTATGACCCACTCTCGTAAAAAATGCAGGCTTTTTCTTCTCTTTTACCTGCGGCTGGGAACTTATATCCGAATATTTTAGTGATCTTTAAAGGGGGCGTCCGATCCTTCTCGTGGTCATATAAGCCCGACAAACCCTCGAGTCTACATTTACAATTTTGTGCAGTTTACCGTTGAGGGGGGGGCTCATGATAGAGTTCCAAGCTGAGAATATACTCCTACGGCGGCTGGAATGAAACTACACCGACGATTGGCTGCAACTTTATTAGTTTTCATCCACTGACCCGTCTTCAGGGATCCTTACCTTCTTTTTTAATGATATATATCTTTGATATGAGGACGTGATAGTCCAGGGGTAGAGCGTTGGACTACTGGCCGGAGGGCCGATTCGATTATAGGGCAAGCCTCTCTGGGCACCCTCAGCTCCACCCAAGCTGTATGATTTTTTCGGGTACCAGATCTTCCCGGGAAACCATAGCCGGCACAGGGAAAGGAACTGGCCCCCCTACCCTGATGTGTGAATTTCATACGCCGTCGGGTTTAGTACTCACAGTAGTTAGTGAACTCTACCAAAACCTACTAAACTGACCTTCGGACTGTGTTTGGTGTGTTATTTTATATCTTTGATATTTAAAATATCTTTTTCGTTGGTGAATATCATGTTAGTCGGTGAATCATATGTCAATTTGCTCACTTTTTGCAATTAGGGATTGGCGATTTGGAAATCAACCCGAGCTGGTGTTGAAATCTCGCTTAATTCGCTCTCTTTTCATAACGAGTAATGACGGCAACTTATTAATTTTAATACAGCAATTTCAGAGTGTAAAAATCATTCGCCTTGATCGGGATTCGAACCTGGATCCCTCTGAATGTCCCTGGATGTCCGCAAGGCGAATGATTTTTACACTCTGAAATTGTTGCATTGAAATGTATATTAGCGAATGACTGTTAAAAGTTACTGTTGAGGCATCTCCCACATTATCTTGAAATTTATCCATTTTACTTAGCATCTGCATCCATTATTTATCTTGTTTAAAAAGTGTTATGTTGTTAGGAAATGACTATATATAACAGATTCACCCTTCGAAAAATGAGGTAATAACGTACCTTTGGAGTAAGATGATGCTTTGCGAATATGTCGATAATCACCCTAAATCTCCACTTACTATTCGATTCTCGACAATTCTATGATCTTAAATCATCATATATTATCACCCTGTCACCAAACGAGATTAAATAGAGCTATAGCACATGCAGTGAAGTCAAACGATGAAGTTTAAATGGAAGGTAAAGCGTCCATGATTATCATCGCAAGTCAGTACCTCGCTTTATGACTATTCGGCATGGACGTTCTCTAGTCAATACATCACTCCTCTATATTAGGGAGTAGTGAAATTGGAAGAGAATATTTCTTCCTGCCCCTGGAAGAGTCAGTCTTTTGTCCGTTGTTGTTAAAGTTACCGATACGTAAAGCGTTATTAACGGAAGGAAATGAAAATTAATAATTGTGATGTCCACTGTAGTATTTTTATTCACACAACCCGGGTTTCAACCCTTCGTTTCATCTTCAAGTGATCAGGTCACCTGAAGATGACACGAAGGGTTGAAACCCGGATTATGTGAATAAAAATACAACAGTGTAAATCACAATTATTAATTATCATTTCTCATCAGTATGGTAAGTTTCCACAAAGCGAAGCCTGAAACTTAGTTTTTTAGTAACGGCTTTATTGAGAAGTCGAAGCAAAGCTATTGCGTTTTATTTCGGAAATTGTTTTATAAGTACACACCACGCATGCGCCCAAAAATGCTATTAATCGTTTTTTCTCAAAATTATAGTTACTTACCTTTATTTTGAGCTTTGAATCCCCCGAGGAAGGAAAGAGAGTGTGTTTCTTATTTAACGCTGTTGGCTAAATACAGTACATTGGGAAACGAACAATGTTAAACTGTTATTTTCTAATTCGGGAATATTTATTGTATGTTTTTATGTAATGTGAACGTGTTCCACAGCTATATAGAACTAATTATATTTGAAGCATACCTGCGTGTCTATTTCTCGACTGTTATTAACGTGTTCGTACGTGCAGAAGAATTTTATTTCAAGGATTGATTCAAAGATGAAAAACCTTAATTATAATCTAGAATAATCTACCTCTTCACTTACATCTAAGATCAGCACGTTGAATAGTAAACATAACATTTTGCGCAGTATATTTCACGTTACTTTGACGAATTCCCATTTTTTGTTGGATCCACATTGAAATATATGAAGATTACTTCATTCCTGCATCAACATTCGTTGCAGCTCCTTTTACTCGCCTCAGAATAACACTTCGAGACACTTATATTTCAAAGTGAACCCAATGGTAACTCGGGGGAATCGTGTCGCTTCTAATCGCATTTGTGCACCATACCATCCTGCGTCTGTTATCTCTCCAGTGAAACCACTCCGCCTCTCTTCGATTCACGCCCTCACTTGGAACACGCTGTCTCAACACCTTCCTCCCTCTCCCCCGATCTCTGCTCTCTCCCCGCAAAGCCCTCTACCCCCGTCCCCTCTAAGGCTTCCCTCTCCACCCCAACCCATTCCCACATCCCGGACTTAATCCCCTCCCCCTAAACTACCGCACGCGACAAGGTTCCCGGACCTCGAATAATCCTAAGGGCTCCGTGGATCGCATTCGTGGTGCAAGCCCTCCGCCCGCGCCCGCAGCCGCTGCGCGGATGTCCCAAGGCCTAGGACGCCTATCAACTCACTCTACCCATCCCAAAGCACCCACTTCCCATTCCCTCCCCCTCACCACACCCTTCTCTTTGGGGGAGAAAACCCTTTCTCTCCCCCGAGTCCCTTAAACATCATCTCTCTTAAGGATCCTCTATCGTCCTATCTCCAGAATCCAGATGGTCCCTAAATCTTCACCTGCTTGCCCCTCTCCTGGTGGACGTTGGCCCGCTCCTCGGCCTCTTCTCTTGTGCCCGCGCCCCTCGCTTACTTCCAACATCGGTTTCCTATGCGAGGCAATGTTTTCGCGAAGGAATACCTACCAGGAGATTAAAGGAGAACATTACAGAGGTTGAAAAATAAATGCGTGGAAATTCCATATAAAATATTTTATTCACAAAAGACTGGGGTTTGATTCATCATCATGTTATGCGTATCACGTTTTCAATGCTAGGCATTGAAAGCGTGGTCACGGGAGAATAATACATTAAATGCGGAATAATTCTGTGTTTTCTTCACTTCTTACCATGAAAGAATTCCTCAGAGTCAAGCCGAAAATAGTTTACTTTCCTGAAAATGTGATGGTCACCATTGCGAATGACAAAGGGGCTGCGTCGCAGTGGACTTTGGATTAATGTGTCATCATCATTTTTTTTAGGCCCTCCTGCTTTTTTCCTAGGCATTTTTTCTTTTTTTTCCTAGACATTTTTTTCTTTCGGAAACGATGAAACCATCCTAAATCTTCCTAGGCTAACCCTCCTCATACCTAAAGAGACACTTGGTACAGTAATGAACCCTTCAAGAAGTTGATGTCATTGAAGTTTTAAATCTTTATCCTTGTTTGCGTTTAAATCAGGAGAGATGCGGTTTTTAAATAGAGGTTTTCTCAAAGTTGATATTTTTGAGATACGCATATCCTTAAAATTAATGAATGAATTTGCTTGGCAAAGGTGGGAAGAGAACTTAAAATGTATGCAACTTTGAAAGCACTTGTTTGCATAGCAATAGTAAGTACCTATGCGTGCATTCTCCTCTCTCGAAATTCGACGTATCCTCATCCGTGCCCGCAGCATCCATCTCCGCGTTGCACGGCAACCATCCCATCCCCTCCACCCGGCGCCCTCTCTCCCTCCCACTCCCACCCTCCTGGTGCCAGCGGTTATCAAGCCATCCTCGCCGCACACAACTCACCCCTATGGTCCCCGACCTGAATTTCACCTTAACCCTTTCCATTCTGAGCCATTACTTATTCAAATTTTCTCCTCCCACTTCCCTCTCTCAAATCCTTCATCTTCATTGTGCATCAGAGAAGGCAATTTAGACGTTGGCTTTCAGAAGTGCATTCACAGAAACAACATTCCGCAAAAGGCAAGATAATGAGAATTGAGTGAAAAACTTATCTTGCTCTTTGAGAAATTTAACTGGATGGTACGTGTAGTAGAAAAATGAAAGATGCTTTTCTGTCTGTCCGGGAATGGTATGTACGACGTTGTATGAGCTAATTTCAGAAAGTCGTTGAAAACTAATGCACATCGCTGAAGGCCTTCATAAGACACACAGGGTGAATACAAGCTAATCTGTCGTATTTTATCCTTCATTTCTTCGTTAACTTTGTCGTTAAAAATCAGGATACACGGTAACCATCACCATACACATTCGCCTATATCACTTCTCATATTAGTCAAATATCATTTTCAATTAGCCAACAAATGTATGAAATAATCATTTACCAATTCATTTAATATTTGACGTATTGGTAACCTCATATCTTATCAATTTTCTTTCGGCTTATCTTCGGCTATTCTTAATATATATCATTGATTCTGTAATTGAGGTAATGGCTATAACAGCGCATCGTTCAAGGGTGGAACGAGTACTTCAATCTTCCTGTAACGGTGTCTATCTCGTATTTTACCCCGGTTGTCAAATCTACCCATATAGTTAGGTGCCATAATAATTCTCTCGGTGGAAACGCTCAGTATTCCTGAACATTTCAAAAAGTCTTTAAGTATTACCTGATCTATTTGAGAAGCAATAGGCTCCCAGCCTAAATTCTCCAACATACCCGTGGCCCTTATTCTCTTCTTGTAGCAATTTTTAACATTTTTAGGAAACTTCCTTTTTACCTTGTGTAATTCTTTATGTAATATTTTCTCCCAAGACTGTCAGATAGTTCCCTCATATTCTATATGTGGCCCAACTAGAGCTGAGTCACACCTCTATCTTACTTTTTCATCAGATTTTCCCGAAATCCGTCTTAATGAAACCTGGCTCCCACAATGTAAGGTCAATCTGCATATTCTGCTAATCTATATTTACACATGTGTTACCCCTGTGCCCACCAATTTCTTGAGTATCGAACATACTGGTACCTGTAGATAAGTTTAATGTCTTCATGTGCAATTTTTAATGCAATTTTTGCACGAGGTGTCGCAACGAAATGTGTCGGTCAAATTGGGTATTGTTCAAAGGCCGGATCGGCTCAGACGTTAGCCTCCTGGATTTAAAGGCTCGAGTTTTTTGTTCGACTCCCGGAAGTGGTCACATTTTTAAACGGTTTCGCTATTCGAATGGATTGTTTGCTGGAGAGCCCTTGAAGTGCACCCATCATTCGTAGGAAGGGAAGTTGTTTGGCCACCCTCTCGCTATTAGTAGGCTTCTGCTATCGTCGAGTTTCTCTATGCATGTCTTTCTTAACCATCCGATCCTTTCTCTAAGTGGTTCCAGCGACTTTCGCATTCGTACAATCTTCATATCGATTTGGTACATTCATTAAACGGGAAACTTGTCGGTCTAATGGAAATAATTTGGGACAAGGATTTTTAATAGAGCAGTGTATGTGAGTGACTTATGTTCTGGAATATTCAAGTTCGGGATAAGTATGATTCCGGAAAGTCCTCAAAATATGCATCTGTGTTGGCGTTGACCTCCTCGTACGACGCGAATCATTTTTCGCTGAGCCATTTTGTCAATTTTTTTATTTGAAAAACCCCCTGGTGGCCAAAGACTGAGAATACGGTGGATGTTGTAATGGGTTGAACTTAATTCCATTATTTTCGCCATAAAAACTGCGGAGGCTTTTATGGCGAATTTTTTTTTATCTATACCCGTGAGTTGTCTTGGAGGGAGAAAATTTTTCCTTTGCTAAATTATGATGTTTTTCTTGATTTCCTCGTTAACCAATGCAATAACAACGTATGATACTCTCCATTAATCGGTTGTCCCTTATGCTAGTAATCGATGCAGATGATTCCGCTTTATTTCCATAAAACCATGGCCACTGCCTAGCTGGCCGATTTTACCGTCTCCGTCTTCTTCGAAGCCGCGTCGCCTTTAGAAATCCATGGTTTTTACTGTCCTTTGACCCTGGAGCGTAGTAATGTATCCATGTTTGGCCTAGAGTTATGCATCGACCCATGATTGCTACCGAAAGTGGAGGTGCCAAACCAGCCTCCGCTGAGGCCAACTTATCGGCACACTTCTTGCCGAGATTTTTTCCCCAACCAATATTTAATGCAACATTGAAAACACTATTCCTTGTTATCACATCACCTGCAGTCTGAACTATTTCGCGGATTTTGGTTCGTCGATCACTGGAAACCATACCGAGGATCATGTCAATCTTATCGGAGGAAGGCACTTCCAATGGACATCCCGAGTGATGTTCCTTACTTGAGGATGTACGGCCACGTTGAACTCATTTACCCAATTTTAAACCGTGGCAAACACAGGAGCTGATGTGCCATGAAATTCGTTCTATTTGGCTTTGAACTTTTTCGGTGTAAAATGTTTTAAAATAGAAGTATTCAATCACTGCCCAAGACTCATTGTTTTAAAGAATTACAAATTTGTTACTTTAAGCAACTATGAAACTGAAACCATGTGATGAATATAGCTGAAATTGTAACAGCAGTCTTTTGAAAGATAAAGCCTACTGAATGCAATCAAATCGTGAGATCTCTGTGCTGATACGTGAACTAAGAGCAACGGGAGCACTCAAATGTTTTCTCATTTGGAACAACTTGCGAAACTACTCCTCATCTGCTAATTGCTTTTGCTTTTTACCACGTCTTCCAGCCTATTTCATACCGCAAAAAGTTCTCTAGTCTGCGATATTATTGTAGAAAACCAAGCAAAACCAAGACATGATTAACGCGAAAATGAAATGGAATAAGATAATGAAACTTAATAAATAGCTAAACTGGAAATAGGAATCACTTCAACCGTTCAATATTATTTATTTCAAAAAATATTCAAGCCCAAATTTTCCATCTGTCACAAGGAAAATTGAAAGAATGCTGGGCCTCCAGATAATAATGCAGTTGCACCGTAAAGGAATAGGAGCTCGAAATTAAACTGAAGAAGATGACCGACCGTAATTACGACGTGGTATGACGTATATAACTACGTAAACGAATCCATTGACGCCAACATCTCTACTGAACGATTTGCGATAAAATGCTCTCCATAAATGTTTTATCCCCTGTAAACATAAATTGTAAACGTAATTTTATCATAATCCATATTACCGTCTACACCCAAAAGGGGGTTTTGATGTAAAAAATTAGTTCAGGGGAAGATAACTGTCAAATATGGAGTGTGAAGAATTCTTTGCAATTCATTCTGCCAAAAAATCCTTAACAGTTGACCTTTAACCTTGGCCTTTTCTTTAAATGGTGGCGGAGGATTCTTTTGGTGAAACTTAATTGTAAATTCCTGGAAAATGAGCAGAACTCCGTTATCGGCCTGGGAAATTCTATTGTGAAGAAGTGCATCGAAAAGAATGTGGGAGTGGAAGTGATGTGTCGCCACCCAAACTCCACTAGACATCGGTCGCTTGCACCCTCCGTTCGAGTGGGGCGGAGGCGAGGCTGCCACCCCCTCCGAGCTATTCCCCCAAAAGCACTTTCCTCTCCACCCGTTGCTTTCCCGACCTATAAAATCTTAATTAATCTGTCCACGATGACCTTGTTTGGCATGAGCTTCTTTATACCGAGTTCTTGAATTCGATTTGAATATTTTTTCTGCTTCCCTTGCATTTTTACTTAAAAAACTTACTTTAAAATATAAAACTTACTTACTTTTAAAATATATACGCGATATTTACCTGGCGGTCTTGGTTATGGAACGGAGCGAATATAAATTTTGTTGGTTGTTCGATCTGATATACTACTCCCAATAGGTAGAGCAACACTGTTTCATCAATGTACTCATCGGTATCAACTATAGTATGGCCATCCTTTTCTGAAAGGACTTAGTATTGTGTAGAGCATATTGTCTAATTTTTTATTTAAATTTATGTTAAGGTAGCCTACCGGTTAAGGTAAGTGTTGGATGGACAAAAATGCCAAATAATTATCTCATTTAAGCGAAAATGAGGACTCTACGCATAAGTTTCCGGGATAAACTGTGCACCACTCTGCACACCACTCACTGATGGCTCGTTGCGAATTTTGGCGTTTCATGCGAGCATGTTTCCTGCTCTGTCCACTGGTCTCCTTTCCTTTCATTCAATTGGATGTGCATAATTTCAGGTGCTATCCACACCCTATTCTTCCCAAAGGCGTCCGTGACAACATTTAACACAGGGGAGAATTAATCTCTTACAAAATTCCGTGTTAACTGATCATGGCACATTCGTATCAACCATTTCTTTATAAAAAGGTTAGTTTTGTATGCTTAATGAATTTCATCCATTACAACATGACTTGCTTCTTCTCAGATAGGAAAAATGTACCCGATATTGCATAAAACGGAGATGAGACAGGGTCGCGGTAGTCCAGAGGTAGAGCGTTTTTCTACTGACCGGTGGGCCCGGGTTCGATTCCCGGGCAAGCCTATCTGGGCACCTACATCTCCACCGTGCCTTCTTTGTGATTTTTTGAGTACCAGATCTTCCTGGGACACCATAACCGTCACAGGAAAATGAGCTGGTCCCCCTACCCTAAAGTGTTGATTACACACGCCGTCGGGCTTAGTATTGGGTGAACTCGACCATCACCTACCAAACTTACCTTCGGGTTGATTACGGTGTTTATGGTTTTTTATGTATGATTTCATATATTTATATTATTATTAGGTAATCTACCGGTTAAGGTAGGTTTTTCGATGGACACAACTATCAAATAAATATTTTGTACCTCCAAACAAAACCCAATCCAGCAAACTACTCTGCATCAGGTTCGTCTTCATCTCCGCGTACTTCTTTCCTCCCTTCATCCCGTCCAACACCCCTATCCTGTTCCTGCCCTTTCCTCGCTTGCCCAACATTCTCCCTCTGTTACCTTCTTCAACATTCCACTACCGCTCAATACGCCTTTCATCCATTTTTCCTGCCTCCATAGGATTTCTCTCAACAAACCCCTCTCCTCACCCACCATCTCCAGTACTTCCTCATTTGTTTTCCTTTTGGTCCATTTCACCTTCTCCATTCTTCTCCACGCCCACATTTCAAAAGCCTCTAATCTACGTCTATCCTCCTGCTTCAGTGACCACGTTTCCGCACCGTACATGGCTACGCTATATATATATATATATATATATATATATATATATATATATATATATATATATAGGTAATCTACCGGTTAAGGTAGGTTTTTGGATGGACACAACTATCAAATAAACATTTTGTGACTCCCCACCTAGCAAACTAATCTATATCAGGTCCCTCTTCATCTCGGTGTACTTCTTTCCTCCCTTCATCCCGTCCAACATCCCTATCCTGTTCCTACCCTTACCTCGCTTGCCCAACATTCTCCCCTCTATTACCCTCTTCAACATTCCACTACCGCTCAATACGCCTTTCATCCATTTTTCCTGCCTCCATAGGATATCTCTCAACAAACCCCTCTCCTCCCCCACCATTTCTAGTACTTCCTCATTTGTTTTCCTTTCGGTCCATTTCACCTTCTCCATTCTTCTCCACACCCACATTTCAAAAGCCTCCAGTCTACCTCTATCCTCCTGCTTCAGCGACCACGTTTCCGCCCCGTACATAGTAACGCTCCATATCAGAGTTTTTACGAGTCTTGTCTTAACATCCCTACTCAACGTCCCCGTCATCTTATATATATATATATACATATAAATAAAAATAAATTATTGCTAATGGTATTCTACCACTCAAGGTAACTTGCATAAAAATAAACCATGGCAAATGTAACCGCGTTAAAAAAGGAATCAAATGATAGTTTAACTTAAATCGGAATTAGACTCTTTTATGAAGAGTAAACAATCTAAAATGAGAACGTATTCTACTCGCTTGTTTCCCACTAGCATTCCGCGTGGCGTTGCTCTTGCTCCTAGTGGCCATGCACTGGCTTACTGTGGTAAAGTATGAGATTTGTTTACATGCACAGTGAGGAAAGGCGACAGATAAAAATAAATATAAATGCTATTTTGGTGCACCTCGTTAAAGGTTTTGTGCAAGTACGGGATGATATTACGCCATTAAAAAAATATTCCTTCTGGTACTCTTCCATTCCTCAGTCCACCCATGCTGCCCATATTCCTCTTCCCTTCCTCCACCCACTAAACTCACGTATTCATCAACTCCACGAGTGTATCCAGCTTCATCCCATTCCATCCCTGCCTCCAACTCTCTGTCCCCTTACGCCCTGCCCTCATATCCGCGGTGCCTCGACTCGTTCGGTCTTCCATTTCCCAATTCCTCCCTTGCCTTTTCCCATTTGATAGGAAGTCGCTCTACGTCGGCTGACACTTTTTCCTCTCTTCTGTTTCCATTTCATGCCCAGCTCTGATGATGAAATTCTGAGCGGAAAAAAGTTTATGCATGGTGACGAGAGAGGAGAGAAAAAAGTTACTCGTGTGGACCAGGGTGGACGAGTGTGAGTGCGTATGTGTGCGTGTATGTGTGCGTTTGGGGTTGTCCGCGCTACTGTGTTCCCGTGTGCTGTTGTGTTCGTTTTTAAAAGCATGTCCTTGTGTGCGTGCATGTGCTGGAAAGGATTTATTCATATCCTCCACGAGTGGAGGAAGTCCAACTCATCCAGGTGCCATGACCTTGTACAGGTATATTGCGGAACGATGTGTATCCACAAGGCCTTAGTTTTATTTTGAAAACGGAGGTAGCTGCAATAAAGTTTTAAATGCGTCCTTGGAGTTAGTTTTTTGTTTAACTTCAATCACAATCCGCGTGTTTATGTATAGGATTATTAAGAATGTGGTGATTACATATTTATTTTTATCGTGAATTGTAGGATAAAACATCCCCCACTTTGGTGCACAGCATTGTGAGACAACTATGTTAATGGGACATAGAAGAATTGATCGCATTCGACATATTAATGTTATTAGCTGAAGTAAATAAAAATTAGCCACTCTCCTTTCAATTAGTAATGTTTAAATTTATTATTGATCATCTTTCCACTACTTTAACCAACTTTATACCTTCTAACGTTACTTCCAATGTGGCAGTTACGCCGAATGAGTTATACTTTTACACACTATCACGTACAGTGACGCACTTTTGTTTAATTATGGTTCAACTTTTCCAAATGCCAATTTTGACCGGAATTATCCAACTAACTAAGAATTAAATTATATAATTCTCAAACATTTTAAAGTATATCTTTGTGTTAAACTTTTACATTAATGAAATTACATCGCGTTCGGCCGGCTTAATTTTTCCAGCGGCAAGCTGCAAAAATCCCTTCGTGCCTTGCCGCTGTGAATTTTGTGACGAATTCATTACTTCCTTTTGATTTCGCATGCTCATATTCATGAGTTTTTATCTTGACTCACCACGCTAATGTTTTATTACTTGAGTGGAATAATTAACTTTAGCAAAAAAAATCAGGCACGTTCGGAGCGTCAAATGAAATAAAAGAAAACACGCAGGTTGCTGAGGGCAGGAAAAAATATTTTTCCCCGGAAACACTTCTTTCATCATCATTCCTTCTCTGGCTGTCCGCGATGCATATGTGTATATATATATATATATATATATATACACACACATGTATTCATGCCTGGACCCTCCGTGAACATCAGTGGAGTTGTAATAAAAACAGTGAGTGTGTGTGGACAGAAGTACAGAAATTGCTCTTCGTCCGTTTCCGAGCGAACAGGGAGAGCACATGAGGCAACCGTGCAGAGTCAAACTCCGAAGGCGATCGGAGTCGTCCTCGCAGCGAAAGATACGAGGTCAATGAGGTGTGACGGTGACGTAGATGTAAAATTTGTGCCCTTTGGCGATGTGTCGACCATATATTGATATTTTATGTATATTCTCTCATCGTACAGAGAGAAATAGATATTTTAGGGATTAATCGCGGACAGTATTGTGACAGATAAAGTATATACACGGACCAAAAATATATGAAGAATATTGACAATGTTAACTCTGCAGATAGTTTATATGGTGTCTTATGGATGTACATATAGTAGAGTGTAAGGTGTCAACATTGTGCGCGACAACAGAGATGCTACCACTGCATATGGCCACACGCGATCGGGACGAAATGGACGAACGGTCCCTCGATACGCTTGACATTGGCGATATTTCTCGACATACCAGATACTTATAGCAGATATATCTCTGACTCTTAGTTAATTTATGTCGACGGTCGATGTTGAAAAATACATATCACATAACCTTAGGAGGCAACCTACAGGGCTAGGAAACAAAGTGAACGAAAGAGAAGTTAGAACTCATGTGTTGCCTTCTTAGAGATGATCCTGTATTGATCCACTTTCTCTCTAGTTTCATCTTCCCTCCTCCACATGGACATTATTTTCTCCATTTCGTACTACCTAACTAATATTTTTTCTCATGCATTGCGTTGAAGGCGTACCTGCCGATATTTGTGCCAACGCAATTTAATGTTTAGCACGTCAAGTTTATGTCAGGCCAAAACTTGACGAAATACACGCCGCCAGTGCGTAAAACAATATAAAATCAAGGCATTCACGTCTTCTGGAAAGCGTTCAAGGTCGCCTTTTCAAATCACTCTGAGGGCCTCATTTTATTTCGTGGTATCTTCCCCTTAAATCATCAAATTCGGGTTTTAATTGATCACTTCGCCACGCTATTCTCCAATGTCCAACTAATATAAGGGAAAAAGATGAATTTTAAAACCGGTTGTTTCATCTCGTCCGTGAGTATTTTTTTAAGGACTGCGATATACTTATACACACACATATTCTCTCCTTCCAATTTGAACTGAGTCGACAAGGGATAAATAAATATTTCATCAAATGAACCTGACTCTGTTCTTTCGTTTTATCGAGACGGAAGTGTATGATTCCACATCAAGTCGGAAAATAATTTTGACCTCAATGTATTTTTATTTCTTATTTTATGTACATTTATAGAATTTAAAGAAGATGAATTAGTTTTTCTTTTTATTATTTAAACTGAAAAATATCAATGTTTTAGCCAGATATTTCCAAAGCTTTTCGAGGTACTTCGGTTCAAATTTTTCACGACCTCCAAAAGGTGTAGTCATTTTGAAATAAATATCTCAAAAAGTGACAAACCTTGAAAAATGTTTTAAATTTTTACAAAGTTTATGATTTGTCTTTTATTAATTATTTCCCACGAAAAATTTCAAGCGTACATCCACGCTGAATCACAACGGCTGGTCGGGCGAGAACTTATTTTCTCGGGCTGCCATTAATTTGGGTGCCATTTTTTAGGCGAATGAGTACATGTTGTCATAAATGGAGACACTTCATGCTCTATGGAATTCTTTCATCTTGGTGCTAGGGTGACCAAAACGTCCGAAACATAAATGAAACAATATTTAATTTTCTATATTTCATGAAATAGCCAATATATATAATTATTATTATGTGGCAATCTACCGGTTAAGGTAGGTTTTTGGATGGACACAACTATCAAGTAAACATTTTGTGACTCCCCACCTATCAAACTAATCTACATCAGGTCCCTCTTCATCTCGGTGTACTTCTTTCCTCCCTTCATCCCGTCCAACATGCCTACCCTGTTCCTACCCTTTCCTCGCTTGCCCAACATTCTCCCCTCTATTACCCTCTTCAACATTCCACTACCGCTCAATACGCCTTTCATCCATTTTTCCTGCCTCCATAGGATTTCTCTCAACAAACCCCTCTCCTCAACCTCCTGTACTTCCTCATTTGTTTTCCATTCGGTCCATTTCACCTTCTCCATTCTTCTCCACACCCATATTTCAAAAGCCTCCAATCTACGTCTATCCTCCTGCTTCAGCGACCACGTTTCCGCGCCGTACATAGCTACGCTCCATATCAGAGTTTTTACCCAATATATATTTAATAAAAATGTTTCTTTACATTAGATAAAGATTAAAAAATCTATTGATTTGATTATTTTAGGAAATATTGATTTAAGAGAAACACATGTTTTGCGAGTCGCGCAAAATTTGAACCGTAATATTTTTAAAAAATGTTGGCCATCCCTGGCTAAAAATTGATAGGAAGGAAATATTTAGCTTTCTACGGCGTCTTTTTAGACCGAATATATTAAATAATATTTCCCCGGGCCGTAAAAAATTGACATTTATTAGTTTCTGTTTAAATTTTGTAAATGCTCAGAAAATTAAAAAATTAAAGTACCGTAAATTAGCGTCCAAATTAACATGGAATCGTTTACATATTATTATGAGTTTTCCTAACTAAACCAAAATCTAATTCGCGTGGCTGAATCTCTTTGTGTCATAAATTCTTAGTTCCCGGGTATCTCTATCACATTAATACCTTCCTTAATTTCCAAGGAGGAATTATTCACCTTTCTCTCGACCTCCCTCGTTCCCCGGGAGACCTTCTCGCTCTCACTCCGATTCGGGTGGGCGATTGAATGCTCACGAGGCGATTGAAAGGTATTTTCCGGAAGGTTTGAACGGAGTTTAGCTGCCGCTGGGAGAGCCTCACTCTGGGGGCGAGTGGGCATTCTCGAGTTGACGGAGGGATGGAATCCAGAGACTCTCAAACACTCAGCCTTGACTTTCAGGTTTCTTATTTTCTCACACTGCTGGACCACTTGTCCCGGCTTTAATTTTTACGGAAAAAAATCAGCAAAAAATCATTCGCTAGCGATATTTCCACTCAACTTTCTGTCACGCTTTGTATTTTTTCAATTTGTCTTATTAAACGTCAGTTTGGAATCTTTTTTCACTGAAATTCAATTAGAAATAGGGTCTTGACCTGGTGACGTGTTTCCAATGACTATCTTTGTCATTATCATGACATATCATTAACCTGTTTCACCTAATTTCGTTAGATCTCACTCCAAATTTCAATTCAAGTGAATGATAATGTCTGGAAACCCAAAAATGAAGCACCATATTCTGATATAGATATTTTTTCTGATCAAAGTGATGGTTATTTACCATCTCTATTTCTCACAGTGACGTTTAATAGAAGATGGAACAAGAATAAACGACGAAATAACATGAAATTTGCTGTGTCGGGCTTTATGGAATTTACACAATACGAATATTCAAAATGAAAGAGAAAACTTGGTTGTACCACACAAACTTCATTAAAATACGATCTAGGTTTCAGCGTTGGACGTCACTGATGATGACGTCCAATGCCAAAATTTTGGTCGCATTTTAATGATGTTCGAGTGGAATTACCAAGCTACTTCTTTCATTTTATGTAGAAGATATTACACTTCGGTGGAAATGATTTGGAGGTGTTTGAGTGCGATATTTTTGCATTAAAAAAATATTCTCTCTCCCAGCTTTTAGTTAATTGTCTGCTGTTTCCATCATTGGTATCGTTCTAATAATATCGTTCTTCGTAATAATAATAAAGATAATTAGTATTTAAAAACTGCTTGGATTTAGCTGGTGGTATATGTTGAAAGGAATTACCCAGATTTGATCATGACGGCTTCCGAACCTATCACTCTTCTCTCTACCACGGTAATCACTCCGCCGAAAATTATCCTTCATTACGTTATTACTTCCGTTAATGTATCTCATTTGTAAAAATACGTCGTGAAGGAATGCTTTGAAGGAGAATTTTCTACATCCTATAATATTTGTCTCTTAAACTTCTCCCTGAGAGACGATATTTACCGTTTTTCGTGTATATTGTTCACTCTACCCGTAGCTGGTCATCCCGCTTCCATTCCAGAGATTATTTTGCAATTGTTTTTCTGTCTTTTGTTTATGCCACCACGGGGGAAAACATGCAGTAGTATGCTCAGCTTCAGAGAAGCACTGACTTGGAATCGTGTTTCCCACTCAAAGTTCGCGCTTCCCTTCTCCCCGTTCATTCTCATTCGTCGGCCTCTACTACTTTTTTACCCTTGGCCGGCCACGAGTCTCCCTCGCCTTTCTCTCTCGCGTCGTCCCTCAGCCTTTGTTCGATCTTGCTCCCTCCCGCCCCAGAGACTCAGTCGTTCAAGGGAATATTGGTGACTATACTAATATCGGTCACTTTCTCGCCGGGACCACCTTCACCCTTCAATGAAGATGTCCGCGACAGGAGATTAAATCAACAATCGTTGGGAAGAATGGTGCGGGGGCGTGGGAAGGGGGCAGCGAATGCATTTCGAGGGACGTGGCGAGGAAGCGCGTGCAGGGAACTTACGCATCCTAGTGTTTGTTCCCTTTGAAAAACCCCAAAGCTGAGTCGGAGACGTGGAATGAGGTCGTGGTCTATCGCACCAATGCACCTAAACAATAGAAGTTGATAAACTCAATTATCATTTACCATTGCTTATATCATTGGTTCACTTTTATCCGAAATTCGTAATTCCATTTGTTTTAATTACCCTATTCCGCCCGCCGCCATGGATTCTCTCAAGGAATTGTGTGGAAGTAAATAAATGTTTTTCTTGGAATTTTGACCACTTTGGATACACATTTATAGAATACAAGTATATTTTTAGTACCCTGCAAGCCACCGCTAGGGTGTGGGAGAGGGTGAATACACACCGGACTAATTTTGACCCGAATATTTTTACCCCTACCGCGGTCGGACAATGTTATTCTGATCCCTTATCGTTTGTGGAAAAATGGCATTGTAAATCTATCTGTTCTGCTCTTAATATCTCTAATTTTATTGACATGATCTCTCCTACCATAGTAATTTGGGAGAAATAATATATTTTCAACATTATTGCTAAAGAGACATGCTTCCAATTTGTGCAAGAGATGTAATCTGTAATTTAACCTTCGCTCCGGGAGTGATTCCCGGCCTAGCTCCTCTAATATTTTGTATACGCTACTAAGTTTATCATAACAAAGTTTTACAAATCTATCTCCTCAACGCTGCACACGATCCAATTCGGCAATCAATCAAACTTCTCGAAGATCCCTTATGATAGCAGACTATTCTAAATAAGGCCTAACCAACGAAAGATAGCATCAAGTACTTGGACAGAAAGGCGTAACTTGAAAGTTGATGTGAAGATTCGGCGCCGACGATTTGCTCATCCGGAATAGGTCTCCATGCAGTCCCATGGAGGCGCACCCTAATGGGAATTTGAGGGAACCTACGACCACCAGATGGAATCCCAGGTGAGAAGATGTGGGGAATTTTCAAATATAGGAGAATCCGCGTTTGAGATTGTAAAAAACTTCATATATTCAATTGGTAAGATACTGTTCATAGAAAAAAAAGGTGTCACAGAAAAAACGCATCGTATCACCGTAAATTGCTATCCTACAAACCCAAAATAAAGATATGTAAATCATTAATTAGGCCGCAAGTAACCAACGTATTTTAGTATGAGTAAATAGGTCTTACAAGAATGTACTCTAAAGGTCTTAGAAATGAAATGTATCCTTAGGATCTCTTTCAAAAAAGTCAGTGATGAAGAAAAAATTTATTAAAGGAAATAAACGACATACTTAAGGTGCAAGACAAGATGCGTTTCCCCAAGGTAAGAGGAATATGATGGCTTGGCTATATGTCATAAATGCCACAAGCACTATTACAACACACTACATAATACATACTACTCTGATACTATGCTACACATAATAAGGAGAAAAGGAAGCACGGAATAAAAAAACGCCCAGGTGCTCTGCAGGGTTTTGAGGACTAGATGGTGTGAGAATCCGAGGCTACAGAAGAAAGAGGGACGGCGGGTCGTAGGGCTTAGGAAGAAGTACAAGTGATATTGGAAGACGCACGACAGCATAGCTCCTTAATATCATTTAGGATATGTTGTATTACTGGGGTATTTAGATATGAATTTGAATTGAGATGGAAGGGTGGATAAAAATATGTGTTGGTAATATTGGTCTCGCCTAACTAAAGCTATAAGGCCACCAGGGCTTCAAGTGTAGGACCGAGTACTTACTCTTGGTATGTGAAATTCTCTTCTGAAATAAGGGCGTAGTCCAAGTAAAAGTTGGAATATCAAACACTGGAAAACCAACCTCCACCGGAAGTGAAACACCGGCCGTCAGCGGGAGTAGGAGCATAGTACTCGCCCCACCCATTCAAACTTGAGTTATAATCAGCTTCAGGTTTATCTACGAACTAGAAACTAGAAAATTAAAAAGAAATGAGATAATGTCAAAGCAATTACATTTAATAGAAAAACCATATCAGCCTGACCTAGTTTCTCAAGGAAAAACACAGTAGTAAATCACAAAGGGAATTATATGCCTGCTAATATTTTTCGCTTAAAAATTGAATATAGAAATAAATAAGACTTCATTCAGTTATATAATTAGCAAAAACAAAATGAAAGAACAATATAAAACCGTCAAGGAAATGAAGAAATTCCGCAAAGAAAATCCGGAGACAGTTTCATTTCATTGAGACTCGAAAAAAACTGCATACTCGAAAAACTGCATATGTATTTGCACGAAGTGGAGGGGTTTTCTTTCATCTGGTGTTTGCTAATTGTTGAAAGTAAAATCAATTTATCTGATTGTCACTGAAAATTCTCTGGGAAGATGATGGTGAAGAGATAAATGTACACATTTTGCGACGAAGGACAAATTCAAGGTGCTGGCATCAAAAGAGCGTAAAATACGGATTAATGAAATTTTAACGGGTGTTAAAACAAAAATAATTAAATGATGTGAGAGAAATGAAGAAAATAACTAATGCCGGTGAAAAAAAATTTGAAGCGTGCGGGACCCCAAGCTCCTTCCTGCCTCACCCAATTTGTGGCGGCGGTAATACGCCCTTGTTCGCATTTCGCTTCTTTTTTTGCTTTCGGGGAAGAAGGATGAGAGTGAGTTTTGAAAGTGGGGGCGACGAGCCATTTCCCGTTTTTTTATTCCGCGAGAAGGCGCTGCTCTCCGCCCCGCATTAATAGAAAGCCGTGTAGAAGCCCGCGATGAGGGGAGATGGGCGGAGAAAAAAACATTAATATATTTTAGAAGAAAAGTTTGTTCGGAGGAGAAGTTTTTGTGGGCGTTGGGAGGGCTTGGGATTGTTGAGAAAATAAGGACTGGAAAGGATAGTGTGGAGTTGGGGGAAAGAGTGAGAAGTTAAGACATTTTGTAGAAAATCTGTTCTTTTTTTGAAAACGTACCATGAGACGGTTTAAAGGTACTCATAAATAAAACAATAAGATTCCAAATCAAAAATAACCGATATGTATGTCATCCTATTTCTCGATCTTATAAGAACTCATTTAAAAAATACAATTTAGTAGTGGGCACCGATAGAAATGAAACACATTTTTAATGCAAAACTCATGCATAACAAGGGCTGCCAAAAATTGGCTGGTTGATGATGTAAGCTATAAAAAATATAAAACTCAAATATCCCGTGTGCAAGAAGAGGACGATAAAAAGGTTAATCTATATTTTTGTACTAAGAACAAATCCAATATGCTGGCGTTTGAACGGTGTACAAATCGTAATTATTACAATTTTAATGACTGCTAAAACAAAAATTATGGAATGATATAAACCTGGGAATATTTTGATCTTCGACATAATCAAATGTGACATGAATATATAAAATAATCAAATTCTTTCAAGTTCATAAATAATTACTCAATATATTGAAGGTCTTTTTACCACAATTGTACGATATATACTCTAATTCATAAGGCTTCTTAATATTATACTCTTAATTCATACTCTGTGAAAATGTGTCAACGTCTTACAATAGTGATTAGTTGGCTCAGCGTACGCTGTTGCAATTTAATTTGTTGAATCAACGAATTTAAGTATTTTTTTCTAAAACTTTAAAGTGTTTGAAAAGTGTTAGTATGTTTCTTCGTGTGACAATGGAAGTCGTTTATATTAGTACTCAAGATATTGGATAAAAATTAGCAGCTGTGGGTAATTCGTTGAATGAATGTGAAGGGGCGAGAGGCACGGGGGGAGAGAGGGAGAAGGGGTGAGAGTTATGGTAAAAGGAGGTGGAGGGAGGGGGGGGGAGAGATCCCGTTTCGAAGGGGTAAGCGAGGGTTTGGGAAGGGAAGGAGAGGGGACAGGGGGTGGATGAGGGGGCGAAAGTTAAGCGGGGAACCTGGTGAAAGCGAAGAGAACTCGAGGGAGCCGAGGGGTGAGGGGGACGACAGCGCAGTCCGACCTCTTTTTCTCTTCTTTCTTCCATTTCATCTTAATCCGAGAAGCTGAGATTTATTGCGGGCAATGTCTTTCTAATTGCGTGGATTTCTTCAAGACATCGTCAGAAATGGGGCGGAGGATTAAGGAGGGGTGGGTTGAGGAAAGGAGGAGAAAGGTGCTTGGGAGTATAAATTGAGATATAAAGAAACGCATACAGAAAAACAGAAAATGTAACTTGGGGGGCTGTCGTGCGCCTCCTCACCCCTGAGTCCTCTTCGATTTATCGACATGGATTACCATCGCTGATGGTTGCTTTAAGAAGGCGAAATTTTCTTGAAAAGTTTTTCGGTATTTGCCTCGATTTTTCTGCTGTTAAATTTAGACGAAAATGACTATGCTTGGCCATGACCGTGTAGTATCAAAATTAGGGAATTCAGTGAATTATAAATGGTAAAGGTGAAAGTATCAATATACTATCAAGATGTGTGAAAAAACAAGTTACATTCCACCCATTATTGGAAACCAATGACAAATGATAAAGTATTTACTCAGTATTTAGGAAGACATTTCGTGTTTAAAATACATTGATCGAATTTTTAATTTTTGTTCTCTGGCTGCTTGAATACATTAGTAAATGAAGACATAAATCTAATAAAATGGAGTAATACACTCCACTTTCAGGTTTAACTTCGGACAAGTTCGAGGTATAATTTTCAAGTTTCAATGCCTCGTCATTAACTATTAAATGACTTTTTCTTGTCATTTTTTATAGGCACGAGTTATTAAACCGTAGTGGTAAAATGTGTCCCTTTCAGTTGAGTGTTAGCCAAACATTATTTACAGATTTTTACCAAGGTGTAAATATATGTAAAGTTTTCAGCCCCCGCGAATATATATTGACCTAAATAAAAAATGTCAAAAAATAGTATATTGGAAAAAATGTCTCCTGAAATCCAGATGTATCAGTCTCTGGAACGAACTGAATTGTTGAATTTTCTGAATTACGCTTCATGAAGAAATTACGCCGAAGAAAGATCATGGAACTTGTTTTTAAACCGAGTGGGCTCAAGGGCGTCAAAACTGTCGAAATAAGTTTCAAACTCATGGTACGGAATTTATTCAGTGCAGGCGCTCGATCAACCCATTAAGTGAAATCCTACAGAGTTGAAATTCCTTGTAAAGAGTTTCAAGAGATTGAATAGGCGCTGAACGCAATGGGTTTTGTACGAGTATAACAGTGGCTCCGACTCACGCACTGCAATTCTGACCTTCATTTTTTTAACCATGATGTCGTTTCCGTCTTGCCATCATGGAAAATTTAAGGGAAAATCATTCAAGTGAATAAATATAATTAATAATTCAACGACAATAATTAAACATGACGTAAATAATTTCAAAGATGTATTTTTCTGAGAAGCTTACAAACTTCTCAGTAATGTTTGTGAAAAGAATCCATAAAAGTAGCTTTTACATATTGAATTGGTTTCTAAATGGAAAACATTCGATGAAACATTCACGTGGAGAAACTTTAGGAGGAGGGTGTATAGCATATCTCTTACGACTAAAAAAGTTTTAATTTTTCCAAAGAATTTACATGGATCTCAACAAATTCCAGATGCATCGAGAACTTTATTCTGGCAGAGGTGAGGCACATGAATACGGTTCAATTTCGTGCTGGGGCGTATCGACGTTCTCCCCTGCATCCCTCCAGTCCATCCCAAAAGGCTTAATCCAGCCTTTTAGAATGGATTCAACCGCCGTGCCCTTTAACTCCCGCTATGGAGAACTTGGTTCGAACACGATACGTCCAAATAATGACCACCTCGGCAATCGAAGGTCCCTGTACTTTCTTTTAAACGGCGACCGCGGGCTTACGGTGGTGGAAGCTGGAGATAGGCTTGAGGGGAGGGAGGAACGGAAAAGGGAGAGAGAAAATTAAAGAGACCGGGAACGGTTTATGTGGGGAGCGAGGGTGGGAGAGAGGGTGGAACGTCCGGAGTGGGGGAGGTGTAGTTGAAGGAATTTGACTTTGCCCGGGAGGGAGGGGGTCAGAAGGAGTGTAGTGGGACCAAGGCCGTCTTCTGCTTGTCCATTGAGTTTCTCCTCCCAGCCTCCCTCACCTCCCACTCCCACTTCCCCCCCGTCTCCATCTCATCTCTACACATGCAGACCTGTTCTTATCCACGCCAGTCGTCGTTATAAATACGCTATACCTTCCTCACGAATATTTCATTATTCCTGCGGGGAACCTACCTTTTCCTTCTTCCTCGAGGGAAGACGGGTTTATGCTCGGAAAGAGCAAGTCCCCACTTTCATTTTATGTTACAGTGGGAAGGTTTCCATCGCTTAAGGTCGTTTCTCGCCGTCACCTGGGTGCGGTTCTCTGAGTGAACTACTCCGAATGAGTCCACCGTCAAATTTAATTTGGTAGTTCGCTACGAACGCATTTTACTTGTTCGTGCCTGATTTCGAAGGGGGTGAAGTGTTTCGGCAATGTATCTTCTGTAGGGATAATAGCGTATCCATGACTGTAATCTGCTTACATTTTGCAAACAAAATGCAAATAAGAAATAATCAAAATCAAAGGCGTCTAGAATATAAGCAAGAAACGTTTTTTCTTCCATTATATTCTTCCAGTAATTCACAGTCTACATTGGCGAACCTGCTATCGATTTTGCTGAGGTGTCCCATTCCGCTGTGAATTTGTAAGAAAGTTTGAGGGAATAAGATGTCCTAACGAATTACTCTACGTAGCGGTAGTAGCTTTAGGGGAGGTGATCGACAGCTGAGGTAATTTGCACCATCAGGGATGGATAGGAATGGAGGAAGGGTGGTGAGAAACCCAACGTCACCATTAGCCTACTCTTAATGAAAAGCGCCAAGAGGTCCGTAGCTTAATGTCACGTCCGACGGACGGCGTACTCACTTAAGTGATCTCCACAAATCATCTCAAGTAGGGATCGGGATACTACTGAAAAAACATGGCCCCAGAGGGCCATGGTTCGAATCTTGGCGACACATTAACCTCCTAGATTAAAGGGGATCGGGATAGTGCGGCACCGCACTATCCCGATCCCCTTTAATCTAGGGGTTTTTTTTATAAAAAGTATGAGGAAGAGTTTCAGAAAAATAGATTTATGATTCAACTAATTGCTACAATGTCTCAATATTCTTCAAAGTATATCCCTTGAGAGTCGACTCACTTTTTCCAGCGGCTTTTCCACGAATCGAAGGCTCACTAGTAGATGGATTCCTGAAGGTCCTTAGAGGTATTCGTGTAAGCTTTTTTGACGGCACTTAGGGGGGTGTCCTTCGAGGGATGACTTCACTTTTGGGAATGGGAAATGTGCCAAGTCTGGACTGTAAGGTGGTTGGGGAATCGCCGCGTCGCGTTGCAAAAGGTCTTCGCAAGCAGACCCTCGACTCTGTTCTTGGTCATCCGTCATGACTTTCGGGACGAGTTGAGCGCAGATCTTTCACAACGTCAAATTTTCAGTGATAATGGTGTGCACTGTCATCTTATCAATGCCAATACGATCTGCCACCATGCGAATACTTAGCCGACGATCTGAATTCAGAACTTAATGCACACGTCAGGAAAAGTTGTTACCGATACTTTTTTTATAAACCTTGCACGTCTTAGCCAGGTTCCGCGAGATTGGAGACACAGTGAGTGGTAAGACCTAAGACGAACACAGGGAGTCTACGAGAAAATGATATGTGTCTCGTTACTTGAAAATTCCTTAGAATTTCACAGCGTAAGAGGATCGGTAATTAAATGGCTCAAGCTCAAATTGGACATGGAGGGGTTCAGGTTTAGGGGAGTGACAATTCAACTGTGACATTTCTCGCATTTATGTCTGTCATTGTTGCGACCCGAAGCAGCCATTATTTATGCAACTATTCTTAGTTTATGTCAACTAAGCTTATCTTACGACGAAATTACATTCATTTGTAAATTGCGGTTGGAGTGTGGCTCAGTCTCGACAAAAAGACCCCTTGCCTGATCCGCCTTGGGACGTTTTTCCTCTCTCGATGCCTCTTTCCTTTTCGAACTTGTGCCTACCTCTACGAAGCGTGTGAGCGGGTTATTCGACGGAGCCCCTGATATTTAAAGCTTGGCTGCCGCGAGACTAGTTCCTTTGGAGGCCCTGGGTGTCAAGGTGCGCCGGAGGTAGAGAAAGAGAACCAGGGAGGGCAAAGGGCGCTCAAAGTCTCTGCAAAGCGCTTCGGAGATTTCAATGAATTTCACGGCCGAGTTTTGACCTCGCGTCGTCAATGTCCCCTTTTTCATTCTTTTTCTCTGTGTTTTTTTGAAAAAGGAAAAAGGATCCAATTTCAGCTGATACATGGATGTCTTCCAAATCCGGTCCCACGGAAAAATATACCTGTCCTTCTTGACACCTATTATGACCCTCCGCTAAATAATATACGATTCCGCGAAATAGTAAAACAAATATTTTATATTGTGAAGAAATGCTTCTTTGACCAAAGGAATTGTCTAAACTCTTTAAACAGTATCGCTACTGATTTAGAGAAATTGATATTTTGGAATCATTTTTTTAGATATTTGTTGTCCTGAGGAGCGTGAAGAAACTTGATTGTTTGAAGAGAAACGTGCTAAGGGATAAATCATATTGAGAGTTCTAGGGTGAGATACGAGTGCTTTTAATACGAGGTACTGGTATTTAAAAGATATAATGTAGGATTAGGAATGTATTCAGAGGTGCAGATGACTGAAGGAAACAAAGAAAGATTAAAGAATGAGGTTGTCTAGAAACGTAGCAAAAGTCGGAAAGACAAGTTTCCGCTTTTAAATGACGAATGGTAGTACACGACAGGAGCCAAGGACACTTGTGGAAAGAGCTCGGGTTATTATCGATAAGTGAGGGATTTATTCTCTTCAATTTTATTTTATTCCTCATTAGCGTTTCTAGGAAAGGTAGATAATAGAGTCGCTTAACACACTCGATGGAGTGACAAAACAACAAATGGAAACATTGTAATGTTAGCTATTTCTCTTTGAATACTTTCCAATGTGATTCCATTTTCCCTTCCGCATCATGGATTCATGGATATTTTCATAATTCACCTTAGTCCGCCCATAATATCACCGTGGTGCCCATGAAGTCATCTCTCTTTGTGATCTTAATTTTCTTATTCTTTCGTTTGCGGTCCGTGGAGACGTTGATGCGCTTGGTACGTAGGTTGAGGAGTGTGGAATCGGTAATGCGGGGAAGGCATTAATGAGGAGGGAGGCTGAGGTTCTGGTGGCGATCACTCGGGGGCAATCAGGTGCGTGTCGGGGCGGAAGCGGTGGCTGCGGCAGTGGCCGGGAGCAGGGGCTCCTCGTGTTGACCTGCTGTGGTTTGGGGCCAAGGGGGGGTGGGGCGAGAGATTTGACAGGGAGATATGATCATTTCGGGCAAGGAAGGTCGAGAGGCGGGGACAGAGGTGTGGAGATTTTTTTCTCTTGTGGCTCCTGCGGGGAGGAAGAGGCCCAAGCAATGGGTGCTGCGGAGATTGTTTTATCACATAAAGTCATCAGTCATAAAAATTGATTCGTTGCGGGGATCCATGCATGTATTCGTGTAAATCGTCGCCTAATAAAGAAACCTAAACTGGTGTTTAACAGGATTGGAGTTAATGCATATGCCAACTTATCCAGATTAAAATAATGTCTTATCTGATGATGCGTTTGCTGTAGGTTGGTGGTTTAATTTGCCTCGGAAGGAACTTATTTAGCTTGTAAACACTCATTGGGCCAGTGAAATATTTATTTTCATCAATTTTTACGTTATTAGGGTGAAATTAATAGGTATGTTATAACTTTTCGAATCAAATTGAAAAATATTTTGGAACTCCAGATTTTTTATTAGACATGGAAGCAGTTAAAAGTTTCTTTCCTAAATTCCGAAGCGTCCTTCGTGTAACTAAGTGAATTAGTTTTTTGTTTCATTGAGATTTTATCTCAGAATTTCAAAATAAGAAACAATTCCAAATTTCATGGCTCAGAAAAGTCCGAGGTCATTATATATGTCAACCATAAACACAGTATTCAACCCGAAGGTCGGTTTAGTAGGTGATGGTAGAGTTCACTCAGTACAAAGCTCGATGGCGTGTGAAATTCACACATCAGGGTAGGGGGGCGAGTTCCTTTCCCTGTGCCGGTTATGGTTCCCCTGGAAGATCTGATACCCGAAAAATCAACTAGCATGGATATATATCATGGACGGCACAATTGAACAAATATATATGTATATATATATATATATATATATATATATATATATATATATATATTATTAGGTAATCTACCGGTTAGGGTAGGTTTTTGGATGGACACAACTATCAAATAAATATTTTGTAACTCCAAACAAACAAAACCCAATCCAGCAACCTAAACTACATCAGGTCCCTATTCATCTCTGTGTACTTCTTTCCACCCTTCATCCCATCCAACATCTCTATCCTGTTCCTACCCTTTCCTCGCTTGCCCAACATTCTCCCCTCTATTACCCTCTTCAACAATCCACTACCGCTCAATACGCCTTTCATCCATTTTTCCTGCCTCCATAGGATTTCTCTCAACCAACCCCTCTCCTCACCCACCATCTCCAGTACTTCCTCATTTGTTTTCCTTTCGGTCCATTTCACCTTCTTCATTCTTCTCTACACCTACATTTCAAAAGCCTCAAATCTACGTCTATCCTCCTGCTTCAGTGACCACGTCTCCGCGCCGTACATAGCTACGGTCCATATCAGTTTTTACGAGTCTTGTCTTAACCTCCCAACTCAACGTCCCAATCATCAACTCCCTCCTCCTTGAGAAAGCCTCCTTACCTAGCGCAATTCTTCTCCTTACGTCCCTACCACTTTGACCGTATTGGTCCAAAACACTTCCGAGATATGTAAACTGCTCTACCTGCTCTATTTTTTCCCCGCCTTTTTTAATATTTAGCTTAGCCTTTTTCTTTCTGGAAAATCGCATAACTTTCTTTTATTAATATTGATTCTCATCCTATATCTTTCGCACTGAACCTCCAATTCACTCAGCAATGCTTGCAACCCCTTGGCTGACTCAGAAACTAATGCTTGGTCATCAGCAAACCTAACCGATTTTACAAATTCCCCTCCGAATATCATTTCTACCTCCAGTTCTTCCCATGCTTCTTTAATCATTTCCTCCACATATACGTTGAACAGCACCGGTGACAATGGGCAGCCCTACACCTCTTCCTAACACTGCCCATCCGGATTCTCCGTTCCCCACTCGCACCTGAGTAGTCTGAGACATGTACATGCTGCGAATCAGTCTCCTGTCCCTCCAACCCATTCCTATTTTCTGCAATACACTCACTAATTTTTCCCAATTAATTCTATCAAACGCTTTTTCAAAATCTACGAAACAGGCAAATACGTCCTGATTGTATTCTATATTCCTCTCGACTAGTGATGTCATTACTGCAATAGTATCACGCGTACCTCTTCCCTTCCTAAACCCAAACTGATCATTCCCTAAGTAATCATTTGCCCTACTCTCAATCTTTTTGTTGATGATCCTGAGAATAACTTTAGCTGCGTGGGATATCAAACTTATTGTTCTATAATCCTCACATGATGTAGCCTTTAACTTTTTCGGAACAGGAACTAACACTGATCTCACAAAATCTTCCGGCCAGATTCCTTCCTCATTGATACTACGAATCAGTCCATATAGAGTCTCCTTCCCACATTTTCCTAAACATTTCTACAGTTCCACAGGAATGTTTTCTACCCCCACGGCCTTATTTGCTTTCATCTCCTTTATTTCCCTATATATATATATATATTTATATATATTTGTGTGTGTGTATTTATATAGGAAACACGTAAAAGAACATATTAAGAAATGTTGCGCTCTCAGTCTTCTGTTAGACCATCTTCGGTTCAGACTGGAAGGTTTCAGGTGGAGGAAATGCGAGCGCTGGTGCGGGGGAAGCGCTGGACTTGCTGGGAAGGTAGAGAGGGAGGCGTTACGTATCTATTGGTGACCGTTGATTCCGGGAATTTCAAAAGATCGGAATGCTAATGTGTATAGGATTCACGAGTTCTCACACCTATATTGGTGGCTTAATCAGGTGTTGATTCTAAGATGGTTACGGTGAAGAAAGGTCGATGGAAAGGTGGGGGAAATTTGTTCGTTAGGAGATGTTTTATTTCAAAATTTTTTTTTAGGACCCTGCAAGCCAACGCTAGGATGCGTGGTAGGATACAGTGAGTAGAGACTGAGGCAGTCGCAAGTGTTATATTACGCTCGTGAATGCTTCTACATCATATATGAATATGAATGAACATCGTAAATATATTTATGTTTATGCAAATGTTTACGTTTGTATGGTATAAGGAAAAGGGATATGCAGAGTATTGGTGGGATAGGTGCAAAACCACAAGCGCAAAAAAGCTTCCTTGACCAGAACTTGATTCATTTTTGGTGTGTGAAAAAACTTCCGAGCGCCATCACCTGGACAAAGAACCAGAAAACTTGGTTGTATATATCCCCCGTGGATTTTAGCCTAATCTTCCCCGGAAGAGATTTTTTCATCAGAGCTCTTCATTTTTTTACGTTATACGCTTAGAAATAGTATACTATTTTCGTTGCATGTGGTGACTTGCAGAGAAGCAATCTCCTTTAGCATTGCTTCATGTGATTTGATTATGCCGTGGTAGCATGGGTGTGTAATTGCTTCGCGCAAGTGTTTTCTAAGCCCTATTGCGTTTGCTGATTGTGTTTGTTCCGCTCTCGGTTTGGGGAGGCTGCCTATTTCCATTTGCCCAGGAGTAGGTAAGAGTGAATGGGAATCGAGAGGGAAAGGACGATGTCAGGAGGTGTGACTCGGAGCTGCGGTGCGGGAGGAAAGTGTTTGTCGGGAGGTTGCGGGGCGGTTGCCGGGGTGATGGGGCAGGGGAAGGGTGACAAGGACGGTGCCTTCGGGAAATTTACGAGCGGTGTTTCAAATGACGGGAAATGCTGAGTTTCCGCGCTCAGAGGTGAATCGAACACGCCACGAATTAGCGAAACAAAATACATCTCGTCAAAAAGCGGAAGGTTTATTTATTATATTATTCCTTTTCCCCCCACCCACCCACTCCGCTCCGCGTTGCCTTCTTCTGTGGTGCAGAAATAATTCATGCAAAGCGCTAGACATTGGGCATGGGCGGGTAAACGCTGAGCTAGCCTCTCCATTCTTCCATTAAAGCTAATTGGTTTCCTTCTCTCAACAGGTTGCCCTCGCAACCAAACGAGCTCAGCAATGGAGCAATAAACAAAGCAATGTACTAAGTACAGCGTTTTGATTGTGTTCCTTGACATTTACGTGAATAGTGATCCTGGAATGAGAATATTTCTTTCCCTTGTATACCTTAACCTGTGAATTGCGTGCTACTATCGGTCCTGAATGCGATTGAACGAATTGAAAACATGTTGACAAGTTAGAAATTGCATTTTATTTCAACGAAATTTTAAAAAACGTGAGTCTTGCTTCAAATAATTTCAGATTGTTTCGCAAATAAGCTATGAAGTTCACTTTATATTAGTATCGATGTGTTTTTGAGAGTGATATATTTTGCAGTTTTCAAAGGATTGGTTTTTTTAAGGAATACTATCCAAACGCACAAAAATTATGAATTTTACACGAACCGGTTTCGACGGTCTAGAAAATAGACAAAGGGCTGAGAAATGATTCTGGAGAAATCCAAAATTGGCAACCTACTTGCATTTAATATAAATTACGGGTAATTGAATGTTTGCTACAATTGTACTGAAGAGAGCGAGCTTGGATAAATCACTATCCTCGGCCTTCATTGTAATATTATGAGTAGATAGAGAGAGTTGGTACTTTGAAACCTAATATTTAATACTTAGCCTGTCCATTTTCGAGCCGAAAGATGAGATATCGAACGCGAATATTTTTCCAGGAATTATCACCCACTGCTAAAAGATTTCTCAATCTAGAGAAAGTGATCCATTCTCAGTGAAAAACAGAAGTTTTTTCGGCACCATTATCTTACGAATCCCGTGGCAGTTATATGCTGTTTTCTAGAACTTTATGTCATAGACCTTTGTTATCAAGTTTAACGATATACTTTAATGAAGCTTTAAATCATTTCGTACTTTTTTTCTTCTTCGTCGTTAATTCCACTAGCAGTAGATTATAAGAACAGAGGGATAGAGGTGTGCGACTACATTTTGGGAACTATCTTATTATATTTTTCAAAGGTTTTCTGAAATTAGTGGGATATCATACGGTTTTTTGGATCGTCAATAAATGAAGGTAATTGGCCGACGTGAAAAACTCTTGGCGTTTCTACAAGCGCCCAATACTCTTGGAGACGAAAACTTGCTCACACTGACAAACATTGTTTTCTCCTTTTTAAGTAATTTAATTGAACATTACAACTCCTAACGAAATTCAATCGTAAAGAATACTTCGCATAGTAGACTGTTCGTCTTAAGTTGCAAATAATCAATAAAAGCATGCAGTTAATACAAGAGGCAGGGGCGAATGCACGTACATACAAAATATGCATGAATATTTTGAATGAAGCTTGAACTTTGCTTTGGCACACTTTTAACATGGTGACTTGAATAATCTCGACTGTCCATTTTTATATTTTGCCTTCATATAGCTCCCGACGTCATTGTCTGTTATTAATTATATTTATATTTTAATCAGATAATTTTTTCAAAAGAGTGTTTACTTAAAATTCACCAGCTTGTTCAGACAACCACGTTAATGACTATGCAATGCTTTATTTTTTCCTGGAAAAGTTACCCCTTTTATTATTTTTGATATCCGTTCCAGATGAGAAGTATGGATTAAACAATCCATTTTCGTGCTAAAATATGTGAAGTTTTTTATATCAGCATAAATTTTATTAAGCACTTCATTACCTAAATTTAGTATTTATCCTTCCTGATATCTATGCAACATACGATATACGAGCCCTTTCTTCTCATTATTAATATTTTTATGCGATTCATTAACACAGGGGACATATTGGCTTAGTAAAAATTCCATTTGACTAATAAAAAATACCATTATAATGATACGCTTAGTTTTTCGCTACACTCTCGTAGTGAAAGACAGAAATTCTGGACAAAAACATTCTCTTCCTTATTTATATTGATTTATATTTCATTATTAATAGAGAAAAGTCATTTTAACATATAATTAATCGTTGAAGGCGTAAATTTTTGGAACTGTTGAAACGATGAATAACGCCAAAACAAAACTTCGCAATCATCAGCCAAAGATGCGTGATGCACCGCGTTGAAACCTAGTTCGCATTAAAGTTCATTTTATATGTGGAATTACAAAGTTTTATTTAGACGTTATTCATCATTTTAACAATTATTGCCAAGAAATAAAATAATTTTTGCGGGAAACGGATCAGTCATGGCGTCAAATGAATCATATTTGTTTCCTTTTATATTCAGTCTATAGTAGGTAACAAAAACAAATTACTGAATCCCGGGTGAGTAAACTGTCCAGCTGCCGGGCTATTCTATGCTATTGGCATAGTTTTAAAACTATAAGTTATGGTGAAATAAATATTCTATATAAATCTACATTGATGATTTTTTGGCAGAAATGTGTTGTAAATCTTGCTTAGGTGCAGTAAAGGTATAATAAATTAAAGTTAGCTTGTTTGCTTTATGCAGCGATGAAACAGAATCATTTATATGTATTAGGTGATTGATGCTCTTTTCGTATCAACAAATTGTTTATACACATTTAGAGTGATTTGTTGTTTCTCCTTTGTCATGAGTCGTTCCACCAGGAAAATTACTGTTTTATGGTTATTTTCAACACAACGGTCTGGAATGTTTTAGTTACTCCACGCTTCATTTTTATTCATTTTCAAAATTTCTGTATTTTGATTCTTAACTTTAATAAATTTCCAGCGTGTGTATTTATACAATTACTGAGCTCATAATGTTTTGAGATTTATATTGAGGCCACAGAAACAACTCTGGTCGTTACTTTCTTAATTTTCCCATCATTTTCTTCTCCCCTTAATTGACCTTTCATTTCTGACTTTCGTATTTTATTCATATTTTCTTGATTGATAATAAACATTATAGGCTCTAAAAAAGCATTGATTTTGCTATGTATTTACTAAATTTTATAAGCAAAATAATATTATATTCATTATAAATTCATTTTAGAATTCTGACGTAGCTCCGCTTAGGTACCTATATATAATTTATATTATATATATATATAATTTATATTATATCTATAATTTATATTATATATATATTATATATATAATTTATATTATATATATATATATATTTATGTATATGTATATATATTATTAGGTAATCTACCGGTTTAGGTAGGTTTTTGGATGGACACAACTACCAAATAAATATTTTGTAACTTCAAACAAATCCCAATCCAGCAATCTAATCTACATCAGGTTCCTCTTCATCTCCGCGTACTTCCTTCCTCCCTTGATCCCGTCCAACACCCCTATCCTGTTCCTGCCCTTTCCTCGCTTGCCCAACATTCTCCCTCGATTACCTTCTGCAACATTCCACTCCCGCTCAATACGCCTTTCATCCATTTTTCCTGCCTCCATAGGATTTCTCTCAACCAACCCCTCTCCTCACCCACCATCTCCAGTACTTCCTCATTTGTTTTCCTTTCGGTCCATTTCACCTTCTCCATTCTTCTCCACACCCACATTTCAAAAGCCTCCAATCTACGACTATCCTCCTGCTTCATTGACCACGTTTCCGTACCGTACATAGCTACGCTCCATATCAGAGTTTTTACGAATCTTGTCTTAACATCCCTACTCAACGTCCCCGTCATCAACTCCCTCCTCCTTGAGAAAGCCTCCTTGCCTAGCGCAATTCTTCTCCTTACGTCCCTACCACTTTGACCGTATTGGTCCAAAACACTTCAGAGATATGTAAACTGCTCTACCTGCTCTATTCTTTCCCCGCCTATTTTAATATTTAGCTTAGCCTTTTTCTTTCTGGAAAATCGCATAACCTTTGTTTTATTAATATTGATTCTCATCCCATATTTATCGCACTGAACCTCCAATTCACTCAGCAATGCTTGCAACCTCTTGGCTGACTGAGCAACTAATGCTTGGTCATCAGCAAACCTTACCGATTTTACAAATTCCACTCCTACTTTCATTCCCACCTCCAGTTCTTCCCATGCCTCTTTAATCATTTCCTCCACATATACAGGGTTCGTCCGGAAAATAAGTGTACTGATTTTTTCCCGCCGCTACAGGCGCGCCCAGCACCACTCTGACGGGCTGCGATTCAAGGGGGGTATGTTGGCAAGCGATACTGAAAAAGGCAGTCGACTCTGAACTGTGGTGTAGTGAGGAGCTCTGTTAACGCGAACCTCCACGCTCGACCCACGTCACGGAACGCGATGGCTAAGTTTTTGGAGCAGCGTTATTCCATCAAATTTGCGGTAAAGCTTGGGAAATCGTCTACCGAAACTGTCGGTATGATTAACCAGGCTTCGGGGAGTCAGCCATGTCCAGAAACATGATCTTTCGGTGACACAAGATGTTCGTGGAGGGCAGAGAAGAGGTCGACGACGAACCACGGCCTGGACGCCCATCAACGACACTCACCGACGAAAATGTGCTAAAAGTTCGCGATGTACTGGACTCTGATCGTCGTCTTAGTATTCGGATGATAGCAGAGCAGTGTAATGTGCCAAAAACAATAGTGGCCGAGATTATTGGGGACCAATTACAGATGCGAAAAATTTGTGCAAAGTTGCTGCCAAAAGTGCTCAGTGATGATCAAAGACTCAGTCGTTTGGAAATCGCGACACAACTTGCGGAACGCTGCAAAAATGATCCACACACCACCGGACTTCTTTCTGTTCCCGAAAATAAAAAGGAGTTTGAATGGAATGCGACTTTGGACGCCGTCAAAGAGGCCGTGACGACGTGTCTTCGAGAGGTTCCCGATGATGCCTTCGCGGGAGCGTTCCAGGAATGGGAACGCCGCTGGAACAAGTGCATCGACTCACAAGGGTCCTATTTTGAGGAATATTAGCTTAAGATATGTAAAAGTGTACTAATTTTTTTTTCCTGAGCTCAGTACACTTATTTCCCGGACGAACCCTGTACGTTGAACAGCACCGGAGACAATGGGCAACTCTGGAAATGGGAAATTCCTATTTTCTGTAATGCACGCATTAATTTTTCCCAAATCACTCTCTCAAACGCTTTTTCGAAATCTACAAAACAGGCAAATACGTCCTGATTGTATTCTATATTCCTCTCGATTAGTGATCTCATTACTGCAATAGCATCGCGCGTACCTCTACCTTTCCTAAACCCAAACTGATATTCCCCTAAGTAATCATTTGCCTTACTTTCTACCCTTTTGTTGATGATCCTGAGAATAAATTTAGCTGCGTGGGATGTCAAACTTATTTTTCTGTAATCTTCACCTGATGTAACGTTTGCCTTTTTTGGAATAGGAACTATACTAACTGATCTCACAAAATCTTCCGGCCACATTCCTTCCTCATAGATACTACGAATCAGTCCATATAAGGCCTTATATATATATATATATATATATATATATATATATATATATATATATATATATATATATATATATATATATATATATATATATATCGATAATGTGGAAGTACACACGAGAGCAAAAAAAACTTAGACGGCACAATAGAGCATAGAATAAAATAGATAACACGTAAAAGAACACTCACATTGTAGATTGTTTGAGCTTTCGGCCTATATTTGTGTGTGTGTATACATATATATATATATATATATATGCATACACACGGATACAAAATATTTAACACAACCGAAACATAAAGGAAGGACACTCACAGTATGTATTGACGTTTCGTAGAGCAACAATACACTTGCGATATTGTAGTTACTGTCTCCGAGCATACTTGTAGCCAGTGACGCCACCTGCTAGGAGGTAGAATATGTCCAACGTCGTCCAAATAACTGTGGTGGTGTAGGTATACGTATTTACGTAATAGTTTCTGCATTAATGCCATTACGGTCAACATCTTAACACTATTTTCTAATCCATTTAACAGTACTTCCCTGTTCGGTATCAAGTTTCTCCTTGAAAGGTTTCTCAAATTGGCCCTAAATAGGTTAATTACATCATCAACATTATGTGATCTAAAGCATTTGAAACATGGTCAATCCTTTATTTTTTAAATATATTTCACCGGACGTAATGATAATACTAACGACCGGGAAGAATAATGTGACAGCATGTGTAGCTGCAAGTTATGTGAAATAGGGTTCACTCCGTTAATCTTTTGCAACGCAGACCCTCAGGTTAGAGGACTTTCAAAATGTCTTTCAAAATGGTAATTATGGCAGATGAGCCGTAGATGTGAATTAGCGCAGGAAATAAAATCATCGGAAACGTCTCGTTAAGAATTTACAGAACTTCCTGCAAAATGCATAACTCCAGTGCATATTGCCATTCGCATAAGAGAAGGGGAAAGTTCGTTCTGAAAAGGACTTCGCTATTGGGCATTGGCTTAAAAATAAAATAAAATCTTTTAACATCAAGGCGAATAAGCCATGGACGGCTTCAAGATTTTTGGCGGCGACAAATCTCCTGGGCTTGGAGATATGATCTTGTCAAAGTGTTGAAAGTCACCTCTTTATTATTTTGACCCAATTACAGGTATGCAGCTCGTTCACATCAATTCATGGAAGGAATGATTTCATTCGTACTTCAACAAGGCCAGCGTATTCAGGGGGCAGCAGAAGGCCAGCACATAATTTGCCATTTTATAAGCTAATCTTAGAACAGGAAGCTGTCACTCGTTAGAACAATACATTGTAAAACTAAAGTATGCCAACGGAACATTATCCTGCTATGTCTAAACAATATCAGGTATCTACTCTTGACTTCTGAGTTCCTGGGATGGGGAATGTTTGTTTCATCTCATTTTTTCCAACCCTCGTCATACATGCATCATATGTTGATCAATCAGATTACGAATGTTCATTTGCGTTCGTAGAATAATAATTTTCTTATCAAGATTCCTAAACTGAAAATTTTATCGTAATGTTACGATAAAAGAATTGTATTCAATGAGTTAAACGAAGTTTCATGAAGAAATTCGTTTCTTTTGAGAGAAGAAAATTGATCAAAACTTGAGTAACATTACCAAAGATATGAAATATTTATTAGCACGAGTGACAGGAGAGAAGGAGCAAGTATTATGATGCATAGGTAGTCCGAGCGGTATCACTGTACCCGCATGGTAATTTTTGAGGGCCTTGGGATTGTGATTGATGGGAACAGCAGCGGAGATAGGGGCGGAGAAGGAATACATATACAAATTTCGGGGAGAGAGATGGAGGGGAATGGGAGAGAGATGGTGGGGGATGGGAGAGAGATGGGGAGGTGAGATAGGGGAGGAAAAGAGGAGAGGGCGTTTAGGGGGGCGGGGGAATGACCGGGGGGATAGTAGAGGCGGCGGCAGTGTGGGCGTGTATACGAGAGAGGGGGGGCTGGGAAAGGGGAGATGGCTAATGAGGGCTCACCCTTGACTAGTGAGTAAGAAGTTCGTCCTTTTTTTCCAATCGGAGGGGAGTGAAGAGGAGGGTTGTGGAGAAAGCCAATGGGGGGGAGGGGGGACCGCCTTAAATCGGGCGATGACGCAGTCGGCAGCAATTCCATGACCACGAAGTCGGAGGAGGGGGAGTGGTGGTGTAAGAGGGTGGGGGGCTGCGTGTGTGTACGCGTGTGGAAAATGCAAAGGACAGTGACCTCATCCTGTCGAAAAGCTCACAGGACACGGTCCAGAAATTGTACATTTCGTCAGCCTTTTTTCACTTTCAATGCGATATCCTTACAAGTTTTCTGCTGAAGTCCTGGTCGTTGTCCATTTTAAACTTGCTCTGTGCGAAGAGTATTTTTCTCTCCAGCTTAAAGCTCATTTTGACATCCGAGACATAATCGGAAATTTTGACTTAAAAGGGAAAAAAAATTCTGCTTAGTACCATCGCGTTTAATTAGCGCTTATATGGCACCCAATTTCTTTACAGAGGTTGATTGTAGTCCTCTTTTTCTTACTTTGGTTCCATTCATAGTCATTCCATTTAAATTGCTCGTGAATTACTTTCAAATAATGTTAAAGCATTTATGAACAGCATTTTTAACATTAGCTTGATATCAAACAGGTGTTGTAACGGAGAACATGAAACCAATATCCATACCCCAGGCCTACCTTTTGATTCCACTGTGTAGGAAGCTGACCCCTCTGCGCGCGGCTAGATGTCTCAAGAAACCGATGTAGAAAAATCATATCATCCAGATGTTGAAGATACTTGAAAAGATATGCGATTTTGAACAATATGCAAAAAATTCAAAACCAAACGCAACATTAACTTTCATTTGTTCACCACATCATGGTCATCCACCTTTTAAGGATTAGAATGAACCAAATTCAAGCCACAACAGATCTGAAGCCAAGCCGATTGTATTAAAAATTGTATGATAAATAACTTATAAATATTTTATATCACTAGCATATGTTTGTCACCTGTAGGAAATTACACAATCACTTGGTTACAGATTTCTTAGAATAAAAATATCCCCGATTTGCGAATTTTTTTTCCATTTGTTGGTTCGCCACCAGCAAAGATGAAATTCACGCATCGATTTAAAAAAATATGTAAAGAGCGATGCTTTGTAAAAAAGCAAACTTTCAAAGTCGTTTAAAATTTAAAAATGCTACAAAACAATGAAATTTAGCAGTTATGGACATATCCTCTCACATCGGCCTTTATTAACTTTCTGAAAATGAAGAAATGTACAAGAGATGGACCAGATTTCACTTTTTACCGCCAGCAACGGAGATCAAATTCATGTTTAGTTATTCAAAATAAATGAACAGCGTTTTGCACTGCAAGAAGAAAATCCGTTCAAATCCCCATAAAATTTAAGGTTTAACCAAAGGTCCAGTCCTAGAACATGAAACACAAAACCAAGAACTGGGTTTGGATAAAACATGTACATTTCAAGATATTTTTCCGTACAATAACGAACAAAATTTCTAAATTCGAATTACTTATTCATTCGTTTCTTCTAAAATAAATTAGCCTTTAAAAATATGAAGGCACGTTTTAGTTATTGCCTAGTATATACATACTCATGTATACCCAATGACCTGGGCTCAGCCATTTTCGGACTGCGTTGGTTCGGCACCTGGAAAGCCAACGCCTTAACGAAGGGCACGCCACCGACAAATAATTCCGGAGAGTGAAAACTATATTAAACAAGTAGTACACATTACTATTGCATTTGTAATATGACTACTTAAAAGTAAATGTGTAACCACCATTTGCGTTTCCTACCTATCTACTGTACATAGATATTGTCGATTACTACAATTGTGGGTAGTCTAATAAAGTTTACAAGGCGTTCGAGTAAAATATGTAGCTGAGTTTTGTTGATGTGCCCGTTTGTTCTTATAAGTTCCGGAATAAGATATTTGTTTTAGTAATCTATACACTTATAGCTTTTTATTGTACATTAGCTTAAATATCAAACAACATTTTCTGAATAAACTATCAAGTTGTGGACACCGGTAGTAAAATAGATTACAGTTAATTTATATCGAACAAAAGGAAACTTTATTTTTACCTCATTTCGACATTATATTTTCCTTTTTACATTATATGCAGCCATTTCATCAAATTTATCAGTGGGCGACCTATTAGAGGAAATATTATGTTACGTTACATTTAATTCATTTCCAAAACCATTCTCGTGATTTTTGTAAATTTCCGTTTGGCTAGCAATTTTTTTGATTGGTAGACAGATGAATCAATCACGAATACAAAAGTTCTCCAGGATTTTTAATCCTCCCGATTTTATTTCATTGGAAAAAATTACATCAAAATGGTCTTCAATGTTGGGAATTTACTAACCGGGCAATTCGCTCCCGGAAGTATTTTACAATTTGACTCATCTCTTCCGAGCTCTTAGGTTACGGTTCGATAGTATAAATATTTGTTTCATGAAAAATGTTTAGTAATAAAGAAAAGAGTAACAATTTTCCACTAGATAAGTTTAATAGTTCGTCCAGGTTTTGATGTACTACGTGTACATCATATACAAGTGGACCTGAAGATGATGTAATACAGGTGCATCCTGTACATCGAAACCCGGTCGTGTTTTTTATCATCGTGAAACTTATCTAGTGGAAAATTGTTACTAACCTTTCTTTATTATGTTCGAATTCTACCACGTCACACTTGAAACTACTCAAAAATATTTAGTGTCTAAAGCTGAAGACGCAGCACTTTTCTAGACTTTGAACGGCTTTGGGAAACAGTGCTAACAATGAAGAAGGGGATAGGGTTAGATAAGAAATAGCGAGTTGATGCATGAATAAGTAAAAGAAGTTGTTCTGGTGATAGTAAAAACTAATTATGGTTACTTAAGACCTTATGATGAACTTGCATGGGAAATGATTTTGATTGCTTAGAATCTCTGTATTTTTAATCTGGATATTTTTGTAAGGAATAAAATTGTATGTCAATAACCCGTCAATTATTGTCAGAAGGCTGAATTAATGGGAAAAAAATCCTCAATCGCAAATAGATTTCGAGGCATTATATTGACGAGAACATATTGAAATCCACAATTCGTATTATTTTTATCTTTTTAAAAATGAAATTAACAAACGCACGTAGCTAATCGCTCTACTGCTCTTCGTGTCCAGTGGTGATAATCTCATGTATTCCTTCCAATCTTTTCCTCTTTCCGCTATTTCAAAGGTGACCGAGTTTTGCGCAAAACTTGGAAACTTTTTGAATGTGCGTAAATCATTAAGCATTTGATGCGCCACCGCTCACTTCTCGCCCGTTACGTTAAACTCCCCACGCGGGGGATGTGCGGGAAAAAAGATTGCAATTCGTCTTCGCCGGAAATTTGCGGAACGAAAGCCTCAGTGCTGCCATTTCCGGTCCTTTGGTGCACTTTGAAATGGCGTTCAATTTCGGGATGCACGCTACGGGCTATTCGGAGGCGTGGGTCATAAAAGGACTTCGCGGTGTGAGAACCGAGCACGACCTTTTGTCACGTCCTACTTTCCCGGCTGCTATTTTAATTAACCTGTCTTATGGTGAAGCGCAATGGCTCCAAAATGTTTAAAAAATACCCGGTAAATCGCTACAGGTTCAATAATTCTATTTTACTTTTTTAAATAGAAAGAAAATCATTTTTCATTCATCAAATCAAACAGTCATCGTGTAAAGAGGGTTCTCTTGTAAATCAAATGCACTGCTTTTTACACCTCGTATCTTTCACCTTGCTTGTTCGTCTCCTTAGATTACTATTTTAATATTTTTACTTACTTTCTTTTTCGTGTTTCCATTGCATGTTTTGCAGGTTAGTATTATTCTATTCCCTTCTCTCATCTAATTATTCTGCTGATTTTGTCTGTAAAACATACTTTACCATGCATGCATTCTTTTCCTGATTGCATAGTGTTTTCAAACTTGCATGTCCTGAACATTGTCAACGCGTTCAGTTTACGTTTTTTATTGTGTGCGTTCATTTTCTTTAACTTCCTTCTTATTGATGTAAATTTTGTTTGGTCCTGGTATCGAGTGAGGATGACGGCGGACTCCGTCCTTCCTCGCCAATGCCCACGACACCCGCCCATGCGGGTCTGTTTGCCCTAGGTTTCTGTATTCATTATCGTGTTTGTGCCCAAAATAATTGCTTGGGATAAGAATCGTGGTGGTTTCTCTCCATCCATATTGTATTCAACGTGAAAATGTCAGTTCAAACGGCCACTCCAGTGGAGTCAGGTGCATTTGCGGTTGTTTCTCTGAAGTGCAGACGCTGCACGGATTATTTTTCGCTTGGCTCCTCCCTTGCTCTCATCCCTGATTAGTTGGCATTGCAGATCCTATTAGAAGCAATTACCATTGCTCCCACCAGCACAGCATTAGTTACTAGCCAAACACGGACACTCTTCGGCCGTGGCTTCGTTAAGTTTGTAGTCTATTGGGAAAGAGGTTTCTCATGCTCTTTTCCGTTCATCAACTTTGTTTGATTACATACTAAACTTTATAACTAATTCTTCAACTTTGCTCTGGATATAATCATAGGACCTCACTCCATTTGTCCACAAATGTTTACTATTAAAGTTATCCCTCCCTGTCACATCAACCTTCACTCTTACACGTAATTCAGCTATTCATGGCCATCTTAAGACTTTAAATAAGGTCATATGGATTATTTATCGTCCTTATAAATATGATTTTCAGGCACAAAAGTTCAGAAACCTATGCTACAAAGCTAGTGCTTAAAATTAAATATATGAAGAGACTAAAGTAAGTGTAGATTAGCCCTAGAGAGTATAGGTACCAGTCATATCTTCCCATATTCACGAAAAAGTTTAATTTTAATTCGTCCATTTAGACTGAAATTTTGCAATGTAAAGAATGATCACCATCACATTCATTCGTATTTTTCAATAATGTCTTAATGACACCTCAATTTTTGAATGAGATTAAAATTAAAATGCTTACGTTCATAATATTGAATTATGATACGACTCCTTTGATTCAGATTTGGCTGACTACGGCATCCGTCGGTGGTAATAAATGGAGCCTATCCTGAAAGGTATTCATTTTCGAATAATATGTTCCATGATTTATTTCGATAAAATTGTTTAGGTTTTCACGTTTACGTTTCTGAGATGCTATTTAAATTAATTTTAAAACAGCTTCAAGTAAAAGTAATGATTTCTTGTATAAGAACAGTGCTGCATATGAATATTTTTAACGATATATTTTCAGTAAGTTTTGAGGATTATAATTCTGGTTGGAATGTGTATATGATTTAAGTTATCCTATAATCGGGTCCAATTAACACTCAAATCTTTGAAATTTTATATGATGAGTATTGCGCACGTGACGAGCAAGTGGAAGTTGTTCCATTGAAGAAGATACGCCGATGCGTTCCTATCCAAACTTCCACATTTATCTTGGTGTTTTCCAGAAGTCATACGAGATTATTTCAATTGTTAAGTAAGAACAGACTTATAGTAATTAAGAATGATAATAGATAGTGACACCTTGAATTCTGGTATTCATTATTTGCACTGCTCTTTTTTGCAATAAATTTTAATGCACTCATATTATGTTCATTGAAACTTAATTAAGGTGCTGCGTGTAATATGTTTTTCACACTCTTCTACTTTTTTTTCATTGGTCTTTCAACCTAAAAATATTCCACTAGATATCTCTTCTATTCCCTAACTATTTCTTTCCCTCCTTCTTAGCATTTCGTTCTTATTTATATCTTTAAATTGCGTTGTTTAAATAAATGTACCAAAGAGTTGATTCATGAAACGCATTAGAATGACAATACATAGTACACCCTTAACTCTTCTTAGCAATTGAGATAAAAATGTATCTGAATTTCAGAATTTGAAACCACGAAAGAGTAATTTTCAATTAAAAGGTTTGTGTAAAAATATCGGTAGCAATTTTTTCCTGACGTGAGCGTGAAGTTCTGAATTCAGACCGTTGGTTAAGTGTGAACATTATCGCAGATCGTATCGGCATTGCAAATATGTCAGTGCACACCATTATTACTGAAAATTTAGTATTGCGAAAGATCTGAGGTGAACTCGTCCTGAAGGTCTTGACGGATGGCCAAGAGCAGAGTCAAAGGTATGCTTGCAGAGACCTTTTGCAACACGACGCGACGATTCCCTTATAGTCCCGACTTGACACAGCAGACTATTTATTATTCCCGAAAGTGAAACCCTCCCTCAAAGAACAATACCAAGGGACCCAAAGTGCCGTAAACATGTTTGCACGCGTGACTTTAAGGATCCGCCGGAATCCGCCTATCAGGGAGCCTTCGAGTCCTGGAAAAGCCGCTGGGAAAAGTGAGTCGACGCTCAAGGTTGGAGTGGTACTTTGAAGGAATTTGAAGCATAGTTGCAATATCTAAAATACATACATATTAAAGGCACTTTTTGTCCAAACAATGTACATTGGTACACGAACGTTAGGATTAACTTAGAAAAAATTAATGGCGCATTATTAGCAAATCCATCGCAATAATTTATTTGTTTTCTCTGGCTTAAATTGATACACGTACAAATCCCTCACGGATGTCGGGATCACAGTTCACCCAGGCACGTGCCGGGCTGCACTCGATGGCCGTCAAAATTGGGGGATCCGAACGGAGTGAGAGGCCTGAAATTTTCGGGATTTATCCTGAGTGTGTTTAACCGTGGCTGGAAGGGGTGAGGGAAGGGTCGGGCGGGTGACAGAATTGATGAGGGACAGAGAAACGGAATGAGTGGGTGGAGGGGGGGATTGCTGGTGGCGCTCGAGGAGAAGTGAGGCTTATTGACCCCTCTCTGCCGAATCAAGGCCAAGGTCTGCGTTCGCCTATATTTGAAGTCGGGAGAAATTTGGGGGAAGGGAGGCCGTGGATGGATGTGGGGGTGGGGATGCTTTGATGCGGGAGGCGTCGTTCGATTGGATTTCAAAGGGCTGCTCCGGGGGCAATGGTGTGGTGGGAGGGGGGAGCATGGCTCGTTTACTCATGGATGTATAGAGACGAGAGTGCTGGTCAAGGGGTTTCAAGCTTATTTCTGAGGACTTGCTTCACGCTTTATGAGCGCAAGGATGTGTGCTTCCATTCGGGTCTATCGCTACACCGCCGTATTAAGTTAATTAGAATCCCAAACTTGATGCAAATGAGAAATTGTTTTCCACCTTCTTGAATATCAATTCGAAGCATGATTTGCAAGTTCAAATCCTTGGAATTCCAATGAGTTCGCAGTGACGTTTATTTCCGAGGTGGAAAATTCTCTCTCGACAACGGAATTTAATATCATTCACAATTATACTCATCAAAGTACGTGAATCATCTGGCGCAGCTTTTTAGGTGTTCTTTCCCAAAAGGAAAGGGGGTCGCGATTCCTTTAAATCTCATGAATATACGAGAATTGATTTATGGATATGTTTTCTTTATGGTTTGGCAAGGGGTTAGAACTCGCTATCCATGACGAATTTAAAACTATTTTATTATTCAACCGATTGTATATAGTTTTTTGTCGATAAATATTAATAGTTTATTGAATAATAAATCAATATTTTCGTTAACAATCGATGAAATGAATTTATCATACGCAGGAACAAGAGGCTAAAAAATAGATTAAGCTTCATTCTTTTATGATATAATTTTATTAACGAATGTATTAATACGTGACTAACATTTACATTAATGATAAGTACAATTGAACCTTAGAAACTCGAATATTTCCTTACTGGCAGGGAATTACATCCTTAGTCATAAATATTTATTCGGTGGCAGAATAAGTTCATCAGTGGGTGATTTCTGGGGGGGTCAACGATGAGATCGTTTCCTATTCATTATTTAGGTGAGCGAACCGAAAGCAGGGAGAAAAATAATTGTAGATTGGAGTTTATGGCTAGTTTCATTTTTTTCAATGATCTAAGAATCCGATGTTCTCACCTGAAGTTGAATGAAACTGGCTAACTCCCTCTCTCTCTATCTCTTCGTTTCAATTTTTCCATTTCGGTCCCTTGAAGTGTTGCGTGCCAGAGGAAGAAAACTGGTTGGGAGAGGCGGCGAGGGGAAGATTAAGGGAACGAGGGTGGGCGGGAGTGTTTGAGGGTAAAGTGGAGTCAGTCACTCTTGCACTCACAACTGTCAGATATCGCCACTCCTGAGCTGAATATCACCCTCTCTCCACTCCAGAGTCATTCGGGGGGACGCACGAAACTTAGGCGCACCACTTTTGATGTCGGCATTCGGGATTACGAAAGCAACGGATATATTCACATTTCATGTGTCTGTGAATACCAACTTGTGCCGACAACTATTTTACATAGGAAGCAGATGACTAAATAACTAAGAAAATATTATTAATCAATAATGATTAATAATAAAATTATTTTTGATAAATATTAATAAAACTTAATTGAATGAATATTAGCGATATAAAGATGTACAGGGTCGCACCCAAAACTGGTAGGACTGATTTTTTTTACAAGAATTTTATTGACGATATACTTACATCGACTTAATAATCTTCAAAGCATGCTCTTTGAGCTGCTACACACTTAGTATAACGTTGCTCCCATTCCCCGTACGCCCACTGGACATTTTCTTTGGGGATGCCATTGATGACACTCGTCGAAGCCTCTTGAACAGCCTTTATCGAATCAAAACGTCATCCCTTGAGCTGTCTTTTCATCAGGGGGAAGAAGAAAAACCAGTGGTGCCAGATTGGGAGAATAGGGCGGGTGCGGCAACGAGGCAACGCCGTATTTGGCCAGGAGCTGTCTGACGACGAGCGCGCCATGGCACGAATTTTCGGCACCATCTTGGCGCACACCTTGCGCATGGCCAAATCCTGTGAAATAATGCGTTGGACGTTGGATGCAGACAGACCCAACTGGTCTGCAATTTCTTCACCGGTTAAGCGTCGGTCTGTGTTCAGCAGTGTCCTCACTCTGTCCGCATTCGTGTCGGTTCTTGCCGTCGACGGCCATCCGGAGCGATGGTCGTCTTTAACGAGCTTCCTACCCTCTTTAAACAACTTGTGCCACTGTGGAACGGCTTAAGGCAGTGTCCCCATAAGCCTGTTTGATCATATCGAGGGTCTTAGTTGCCGTCTTCCCGAGTTTCGCACAAAACTTCACGGGATAACGTTGCTCTAAATTCAAATTCATTTTGTTTTTCGACGCGGAAAAAAACCTTGCTTCACTAAAAACGGTGTCCTCACTCAACAACAGCCCGCAGGCGACCAAGGTTGGTGTCGGTCTGTTGCTAAGAGCCCCTTCCACCTTACCCTGACTCCCCTCCACCGCTCCGTTCGCGCCAGAGAAAATCAGTTTGACCACTTTTGGGTTCGACCCTGTACAAATAAAATTTTATTAAAATAATTACAACGTATTTAACATTTCATTTTTTAAGTGACTCGTTACTGTGTTGGTCTTTTAAAAATGAATTTTAATGGAAGATGGTTCCATAAAAAAGTAAACGAAAGAACGGAGAGGATACAATTGGTCGGAAAATAATTTGTTTCATATTCATGCTTTGAAACTTGCCATTGGTTTGTCCAACTAAATTTTCAAACAAATACACAGTCATTGGTTTGCGTATCGCAGAATCCTTATACAAGTATTTGTACCGTGTTTTCTCCTTTGATATTTCACTCTACTCCTAGTAGCCAAATCAAGCAATGTAGTAAATAAGGAATTCCTTATTTAGGTGTAACTGCACTAATTTATATGAGACCATGAAGTAAGAAATTCCCTCCAAGGTCGCGTGATTCAGCACGTTTCGATGTCTATGCAACCTACCAGATCAGATTCTCCATAGAAAGCTCTTCTCGGAATACATGATTTCGCGCACCGTTGAGGTGTGTTGATTTGCCATGATTACTGAACAATTCGGGCACTTGCTGTGAAAAATATTCCTGTTAACTATACCTCATTTTAATTATTCCGCATAATCATCGTAATAACGCAAACATTGAAAGAGTCCACCATTCATCAATCGTGGCTGAGAGAATGAAAACAGTTTTAAAATGCAGTAATGCTGTATTTACAGTTTAAGGTATCATTAGTACCATTGTTTTCCTTATATGCATTCTTATTTATCTTCTCTGTCTTATTTTTCTGATATCTCCTTTGATTACCCACTACAAACATTTATGTGGTCTATAATCCAATCTAACTTTGTGATTCTAACCGTATGTTAATGTCCAATATCTTCTCTACCTCTAAGAAATCTGTTGATATTGTGTCAATGTTGACTCTGATGTTTCTGTAATTGAATATCTTCTTTCAGTTTGCCATTGTGTAGCACGATGCAATATCTCCCACTAATGTTTGAAATTGGTTTACGAGAAAAGTACCCTATTTTACCTACGGTCTCACAATATCAACACTTCGCTTTAGTTATTTTACCCAGCTCTCCGTGGTAACCACTTGAAAAATTCAAGTTGATAAAAAAGCTTCCAAATGAATTCTGAGTCATTGATATGACTTGTTAAAGTCAAATACAAAGTATGCTTGGCTATTTCCCCTATATATCTTTTTTCAGTGTGGTAGTTTAATGTGAAGGCCTAGTGTTCAATGCCGACTCCCTGCTAGTCCCTCCCCAAGTTCACCCAAGACGTATGATTTTGCTGGTCCCTCATTTTCATGCGCATCCGTAGGCTTCACAGGGAAATGAACATGTCCCGTTCCGTCTCCCGACGCCGGCATGTGAACTTCCCCGCCCCTAGGGCTTTAACGTGGCGTGAACTCAAACGCATAGAACCAACCTTGGATTTAGATGTAATTTCATTTTAATTGTGGTTATTTTTCCTGGAATGAGGAGGGACTCAGTCGAATACCTTTAAGGATTGAAGAACGAAGTGCGAGACGACAAAAGAGTATCACCCATGCGTGGAAATCTCGACGCTGCTGCCTCCCGTGGACCAAATAGGACGAGAATCGTTTCTTTTTTCTCTGCGTCTTTTCTAGTCATGCCGTCTCGGAAGGCGCCCTGGTCGAGGTGCTGAAGCTCCCACATCAAAGTCAATAGGTCCTCTTTTTCAGAAGGGCATGGAATTGAGATTGATGGGGGACCGCCGGATGGGAGATTAAGGCCCTCCTAACGAGTACCCAGCTACTTGTATCGACTAGACGACTAGATGGGCCAGATAATATAAAAGTCCCAGACAAAGGTCAGGGCTCTTTAGTGACAGGAAATTGGGAGCGTGAGGATAGGCAGGGGGTGTCGGCGGCTCGCTATAGAGGAGACGGATAGTGGGGATGTGAGAAATTGCTACCAGGTCACCTCCTTTGACCGATGGCTCCCTATTAGTTAGTGTGCCTTTGTCCCGCGAGAATGCATGTGCTACTTCGTGAGCCCTCGATCTACAGGCTATCATTACTATGGAGATGACAAAAAAACGAACCTAATGGGTTATTTTTTCCTTTTGGGGCAAATTGTTTTATTGCGAAGAATGACTCGTGGACCAATCGAGAGAAATCCTTTCGCCACCTCATCTAAACGCCTGAGTCGTCCCGGATGAATTTTCTTTTTTCGTGAGAGACGACGCCTCACTATATGGAAGAATAATGGATGTTATATTAGCTTGTTCTTAACGTTATTATTTGTACGCACAGCGGAGTGGTTACCTACTTAAGCCACGCGCTTTTTCGTCTCGGGGATCTTCTCCTTTTTTCTCTTCCTCCCGGCGTTTCTTTTGCAAGGGGCTTAAAGCAGCATAAATGTCATCGTCACCGCCGCCAGAGGCGAAAGGGATTTTTTTCTCTCTTGAGAAATTCCCTTTTTTCTCTTTTCTCGGTGGCGATATTTACGTTTCCGAGGCTCGGTTTACTTATCTTCGATTTATGGCACTCCTCCGACTTTATGATTTCCCTCGGATGCTTGCACTTGCTTCTGCCGCTGAAAGCTTTCACCAGTTCATTTTATTCTGGCTTAATTCTCTCCCTCCTCTTCGGCGATTAATATTGGCATTCATTTTGTGGGGCTCCTTGAATTTTCAGGCCACGTTTAGTTTATCTTAAATTCTCTTCAAACAGCGATTTTCCCCAGATTGAGCTTCTCCAAAGTCTTGTCGTATTTTAAATGGTCTAGTTTAACTGCGCGCCAGTGGAAATTAAGTCGAAACAGAACATTCGGAAATACTTAAGCAGCCGTGTTTTCACTTGTTCGTGGAGGGGAGGTGAAAAAATAAGAATCTCCTTTTCTTCGACGCGTAAAGTAGTACATTTTGAGGTCACAATTCTCATCCGAAAAACATCATCCACTCCCTCCACGGCAGCGATCCGAACTGAAGTCGTTTCGGAACACTTAACTCGATTCTCGATTGCCATCCGATTTACTGTACCTCTCGTAAAGATTCCTTTGCCGTAGATGAAATTTTATTGCTTATTAGAGACTTATTTTTCAATATTTCACCATTGTCACTGAATCGAATCATGCATACATGTTCAAATGAAAAGTATTGGTTATCCAGGTCAATTTATCCTAACTATTATTTACGTAGATGATACAGTACCCTAGTCTTTTATTACGTAAATTTAAATGTAAAGCTTGAGCGTACATTTTTTTATTTCGTCTACGCAATCTGGAAATAGTTATCTTTAACGCGCTTTAGCGATCAGGGCATTCTTCCTAATGACCACGCTAGATTTCTTCCAAGTTTAACGCCCGTGGTTATGTTCACTCGTAAAATTTTTCTTTCGTTAAAAGCCCCTCGCTCTCGAGTCTGACGAGGGCTGTCTTGTCGTTTCGACTTAACGATTCGTCATCACCGCCAACTTCCTTTCCGGTCGACGACAGAGTCTTCCCCTCTTCAAGGAAGCCGGCAAAGAGGTGTGGAAAATGACGAGGATGGAGAAAATTTTCACCGATGGAATTCCAATCTTTGGACAGGCGTTCCTCCTCGACATTTGAGTGCAGGTTTTATGCGTGGAGTGGGGGATGGACGGCGAAGAAAAGGAGGAAAATGATCCCTGTCGGATTCCAAACGTCATTACAAGCGCGTTATCGATTAGTCCATCAAACTTCACGCTTTCTTCTCCATCTCTCTCGGTGAGTTTTCTCCGAGCGCTCCACGCCAGCCACGTCTCCCCTTCTTCTCCCCGTCCTCCCCTTCGTCGATTCTAAACTACGACTCCCTCAACTCACCAACCCCCTCTTTAATTCCATTCCTCTCACTCTTCCTGCCTCCTCTTCCCGTCGACTCTAAAGCATCGCCGCCCGCATTTCTCCTCTGCTCCTCCACCTTCTCACCACCCTGGCGCTCTTCTGCCCCCTCCTCCCGCGTCCCCCTCCTAAGCTCCCCCCCTCCTCTATTCCAAATTTCCTCCACGAGCCGAACTACCACCATCTCGAGTTATACCAGACCGGAATGCATGTTCGTGCCTTATTGATTCATAATTTCTTACAAAGAGGTGTCCGAAATAATATCGGTTCCATGAGATCTTCGTGTCAACTTCTGTGGTTCGCTTGTTTGTGATGCTCTTTCGCGATAATTTGCGTGTGGCTATGAAATCAGTGGCGAGTATTTAAGTATCTACATACGAAGAGAACAAGCGAGACTTAAGACTTTTAGAAAGGTTCTTAGAAAACGAGTTTAACAGTGACACTAAAATAATTATGATGGGCCCACAGTACTTAAGTAGATCAGATCACAAAGATAGGATAAGGGAGATAGATTCCAGCACAGATAGATACAAATACTCATTCTTTTCCAGAACAATCAGAAATCTCTTATTAAGAAACCGAAGTCACTTGGAGATATTAAAAACATTTAAGTTACAAGTCGGAACAAAATTAAACATTGCAAAGATATTAGGTTTGTTGATAAGATAAAGGTGGTGCATGTGTATGTTAGTTGGTAGTTTTTGTGTTTGCATGTGTGCTGAGTGTAGGGGTTTTTGGGTGAATGTATACCATGTTTTGTTTGTGGACTGTATACATTCTTGGCTTTTGCATGGGGTTTTTCTTAATTACAAGTTGTGTCCTAACACCCCCCGCCACACGCACTTGCAGCGGATTGCAGGGCATTAAATAGATGTACCTTGACCAAAATAATGAATGAGTAAGTTTAGAAATGGATTCCGCCTCCCTGGGGAATTCTCTGGAGGAATTTCTCAAAAGCCAATGAGATTGGAATACATAGGCCTTATTCCACTGTTCCTTCGTTTTAATTCGTTCAGAAACCTAAAACTCTTGGTCTAGGACTCGTGAGACTCAACGCTTCATTTCTTTTCTCTTCTCTGTCATAACTTACCCCCGACTTTTCTTTGCACGCGTCTTCCTTTATTTGCTTTCCTAATATGATCTAATTCCCGAGATGCCCCTCGGCTCTTCCCTTTCAGCTTTCACTCCATTATTTCTTTCATTGTTCAAAATGTTTGCCTACACAGCACGCATTTTTCTTCATAGAATTTTTCATATGTCTCTTGAAGTCTTCTGTCTTCATCTATTATCATTTAATTAATACACATATAGTACCCTGCAGGTCACCGCCAGGGTGCGTAGCAGGGGGTAGTTACCCAACAGACTACTTATGACACAATACACTTCTCCACCCCTACCGTGGTCGGTCAATGTCATCCCGAACCCTTATTTTTTGTGGGAAAAATGACGTATTAAATCTATCTCTTCTACACTTTATCTCTCTAATTTTATTCACATGATCTCTCCTTATGTAATCCCTAACGATCGGGTTAATAATACATTTTCAATATCATTGCTAAAGAGATATTCTTCTTCTAATGTAAGTGCTTTAATCTGTAGTTTAGCCTTCGCTCCGTGAGTAATTCCCTACCTAGCTCCTCAAATAATATTGATACGCTATTAAGTTTATCATAAATAAGTTTCACAATTCTCGCTCATCTACGCTGGATGCGTTCCAATATGACAGTAACAATTCCAACTCAAATCAATCTTCTTTATTTGTTATTTATAACGCCAATTTCCAATCGTTAGTCTCATTTATATTGGTTACTTAAGTCATCTTCTACTTTTGTAGATTGACTACAAGTTCTTACTTTGCGGAAATACTCCGAAGGCTTTCAAGAATTTTTCTCGGGTTTCCCACCGGGTCAGGTCGATGAAGTGCACCGACGTTTCGAAGGCTGACTCTGCCATCGTCTTCAAAAGATGAAGACGATGGCAGAGTCAGCCTTCGAAACGTCGGTGCACTTCATCAACCTGACCCGGTGGGAAACCCGAGAAAAATTCTTGAATACCATACGCCGGGAAAATCTGAGATCATTCACTCCGAAGGCTGTTCTTTCCCTCCTACCGGAAGCTTATTACAGCAGCCATCCCGTGAATAAATAGTGATTTAATTTCCTAAAGTCCTATGATTAAAGCGGTGGATATTCTCTCTGATATTGCAGTACAGTCTCCGTTTGTATTATATTACTGGTGATAGAATTATATGCATTATAAGGTTCCCATCTCGTTAGGCTAGCGCTATAAATGAATACCTCGGTGTATTTTATTTCGGCATTCGGATTTCGCTTTACAGCATCAGCCAAGAAGGCCAACCTAACGTCTGTCAAACTACATTGAGCGTCCTACTCGGATTAATGTGGCAACCCCGGCCGCGACAGCCCTTCCTCCCTCTGTCCTCCTACCGCCTCCGCTCCCCCCGCACGCATTCCTCCCCGTCCGCTAGTGTCCCGGCAAAGCAGACGCCCGCCCGAGCAAGAGGCGCGATAAAAGGGCGGGAGGCATAGGGGTGGGTACGGGCGACCGTTCGATCAGCCCTCCGAAGTTATCCCTCCCGCCTTCCAAATTTAGCCCTCGAAGACAGTCGACTTCGAAGCATATGAGAAAGCTCGCTTCAACTTCCAACCGCCCAACAATCCTCCCCTGTATAATTCACTCTTATTTTAATATAATTTCCATCTGAGAAATTTTCGATTTAGAGAAAGTATTTTTTTCTCAAAAAAAATCTTATATCGTAATAGGAAATAGACAAGTTTTTCGAGCACCTCAGCCTTTCTTTTTCCTCATTGTTTGTCACGCTTCAAATAGAAAAATGGATCAGCTGCATGAGGTTATGCATTTCCATTACCTTTTATTATTATTTCCGAAGGGCTATGGGTCATAAAAAAATGCTTTCACATTTCGGAAAGAATATTTAAAATAAAGTTGTCATAAATAACGAGGGCTCCAAGGGCTCCGTAGCTCTCATCCGACGGACGGCGTACTCACTCAAGACTCTCCTCAAAGCACGTCACGTAAGGACCGGAATACAACTGAAAAAATCTGCCTTTTCCAGAAATCGAACCCGTACCCTCTTGATGGGAATCTAGTTTTACAGCCATCAAACTATCCCGTGGTGTTCATGTTCCAGAAGTATTCACCTCGAAATATACTCCAGTTTCATTCAAATGGGCGTCGGATATATTCCCGACAGTTAATTTTTAATACATTAACTTAGTTTATCGCCGTCAGAGTTCGTTAGAGTGCTAACTTTAGCAATATTTTTAATTATCATGGAGAGGGGTTTTTAGGGAGAAATCCTATGGAGGCAGGAAAAATGGATAAAAGGCGAATTGAGTGGTAGTGGAATGTTGAAGAAGGTAATAGAGGGGAGAATGTTGGGCAAGCGAGGAAAGGGTAGGAACAGGATAGGGATGTTGGACGGGATGAAGGGAGGAAAGAAGTACACAGAGATGAAGAGAGACCTGATGTAGAGTAGGTTGTTGGAATGGGTTTTGTTTGGAGTTAGAAAATATTTATTTGATAGTTGTGTCCATCCAAAAACCTACCTTAACCGGTAGATTACCTTATAATAATTGCTTAATTTAGTTTTAGTTATAATGATTTTTGCTCTGGAAATCCTAGTATTTTTAATTTTCTTATGCTTATTACCTAATACAAGCCTAATACAATTATTTTGTACATTAGACGTGCGAATTCAGTGCTATTGCACATGTAAGCGCCGTAAAAAAAGACAAGGATGAGAATTAATATTTTTAGAAATCTACTTTCAGACGCACGAGCCTCCTCTTTGTGCCAATAACAAGTCTTTAATGAGAAGGTGGTCGATCGTCACTTGTCTCCGGGGCACGTCCCTTCCTCCTCCCGTCCACACGTCCTTCCCCGTCCCCTTCTACCCCCATTCATTCTTCCTCCCCGTCCCTCCCACCCTCGAGCTTAAACGATCTCCGCCCTGGCATCTGCACCCCTCGCCAGCCTCTTCTCCATTTTTTGTCCTCTTACACTCCGCGTGACACGTCTTCTCGCGGAGCAGGGGAGGGGGGGATGGAAGGGAGGAATCTCCTCTCCCCCCACTCCACTTCCCACGGCCCCCACCTCCACAGCACCGCATCCCTCATCCACCTTTCATCCCCCTACGCGCCCTTTCTTTTCCTCGGCGCAAAAAATGCCTCTCTCAGGTCGCATTCCTCATTCTCATCCTACCATGGTTTTCCGTTTTCAACACTTTAAGGCTTCTCCACATTTATTTATTCCGTTCTTCTTCCTCCTCGCAATTTTCCTTTCCTTCTTTTGAAATATATATATTTCCGATTCTTTGCTTTTCTCTTTTAAAAGAAAATGCTGTTCCGCAAAGTTGTGAGGGCACTACAGGGAACGCACCTGTCTAAAATAGTCTCTGCAATGTTGCCTATCAAGCAGCAGATGGAAAACATTGGAATTGCACGATTATCTCTCCCCGCACTCAAGTTTCGCTTAAACCGCGCGCTCGGTGTGCCTGTGCTCGAAAAAACTATCACCGCATGTAAAGATATCTCTGGCTAATAACTCGGCTACGTGATTTTAAATTCTCTTTGTCTAAACATTATGTTGTGGCTATAATTATATTGAACATATCTCAAATGTTCACATTAATTTTATCTGGAATGATAACTGATGACTTCGGCTGCAATTGCCATTCCATGAGGCGATAAATACGAGTGTATGGCAATGCAACCATTTTGTGGTGTAAAAATCATTCGCCTTTACCTGGGTAGACCAGGCGGCTGATTTGGAAACTTAGAAATTGTTGCATTGCAATGTGCATTTAATGGATGACTCTGTTAAAAGTTACTGTAGCGGCATCTCCCGCAGTTTCTAAGACTACCTTTGTATTAGTTGAGTTTATATAACGTAGAAGGTGTCGGCCATGCCAATCAATTTATACTTTCGCGGAATTTCGAAGTTTTCTCGAATTACTTACAAAGTTTCTTCTCCAGACACGGTGAAGAGAAACACGCCTATGAATAAACGATTGACCTTAGGCACTTATGGTGCAGTATGCTGTGAATCTTCGGGCTTGGCATGAGGTGGAATGGAAACTTTGGCACTAATTTGGCTTGCGTCCAACAGTCTGCACGTCATTCTTCCTTTAGATTGGCATTCGTACGATGAAATAGGTTTACCGCTCTCATCATTACATACCAAAAAGGTTTTTTATTAATTTGTGTTGGAATGCACCGAGCTTCTCCTTGGTTTTTGAAGTTTGGAAGCTCTAAACTAGAGATACTATATGATCTCCCAATGACTTAATTATGTCACGTTGTGCTCAATGATAATTCAGTATGAAATTGAAATTCAGTATGTTTTACTTTAATTGGCACTAATTGTCGTCTGAGAAGGCGCAAAATATTCCCCGAAAATCCTTCTCTCCGAATCGAAGAAAACTATGATTATATGCTTATGTCCCTGGATAATTTTCCTTCACGCAATTAGCCTAGAATCTATGCTAACTGGAGTTAAATAAAGCGTAATTAACTTTGAATTTAATGGTTAAATTACGTTTCTTCCCGTACTAGAATTCCAAGTAAAATACAACTCTGGAACGTATTATTTAGCTTATCTCACATTGTGTATATATGGAATAAATGTGACGATCGTTTTCTTTGCATTTTGGAGTCTCGATTTTGCATATTTGATGACAAAAGCCGTAAAAGGTGTTTGATAATGTAATATTCCATGAAATGCTCTTCATTTATGTGTTGAGACATTTGCCATACAACATTTAGTGGGTCTAACTTTGAAAAGGATCACATACATTGCCCTTTGGTATTATTACGTATCGAATTTGTATAAAAAATACATCCAAGTAATCTAATTATGAAAAAAGTCGTCTTCAGACAACCGTTTCTTTAGGTTTTAACAGTATTTTGGCTAGACTCGATTCTGTATTCCAATGTATGGTTCATTGAGCTGCTGATTTTAGGGTTAGCATTGAATTAATTTGATATAAATTTTCTTCCTAACTCAGGGTATGGAATTTAAATGCACCCAAAAATATGTGGCAAATTTCTGTGGCAAACTGAAAGGACCAGCGCCTTTTGCCCTCTCTGGTTCTCATACTCAGCGAGGCTTCGTGAGATTTACCGTAACATATGAAGCCAACCCGCTATTTAGTGCATGATCTATCGAACATAGTAGGAGGGAATAGTATGACCTTTATAGTCATAGAAAATTGGGGTCGGGAGGGTACTATTTAAATTATGGCAAATTAAGAGATTCAGTCAAAATTTAAAGGTGTAATTGAAAACCTGAAACAAAAAAGTGGTTTTGGAGTTCCTCCTAACGTATTGTGACGATGCCCTACACTTCTAATGGCCAATATTTGATTATTAAGAAGTAATCAGGTTGCCAAAAGCTAAAATCTGGTTCTGTAGTTCGAGGAAATATTCGCTCAAGTGGGCAAGTATTAATGGGAGAAAGAGTAGATGCGCTATAAAACACTGTCTCCCTCTATTATGTTCGCAGCCAGGCTGTCTGGCGTGGGGATCAGTTTTGCGATGGGACCACCTTCAAAGGCGTTATTTGCAACTCCCGACGGCTGATATTCGCGGTGATTTTATTTAAAGATAAATTTATTTGTTGACTGTGACTTGTCATGCCTGATTTAAAATTAATGGAAATCACAGAAGCATAACTAACCAATGTCATCCCATTAATTTTTAAAACAGCTTGCGAAATTAATATTTCACAGGAGAGAGGATGCAGATAAATAGGAAATAGTCCAACATAATTTGAAAATAAAAATAGCCTGAGATTCTGCAAGTGCTGTCAAGAATGTGCGAGTATCACTCACCGTTTCGGACGTATGGAAAGAAGCCGAGCACCGCGAGGGAAATTTCTCACATTTGAGCATACGCTTGTCTTCCGACCCGTGATAAGAGTTTGCATGACAGCCTTGTCGTGTGGATTAAACGGATATGAGGAGAAATGAGACAACACACGTTGGCTACCAAGCGACCACTCGGATCTCGAGCCGTACAACATCGTAAAAAGAGCATAAATTATACCTCTATAACCGTTTTAAGAACTTTTCCAAGAATTGAACAAACTTCAATTTAAATTGGAATAAATTGGAGATGAAAAAACAATAATACGAGTTTGATTATAATATTATTAATATCTTCAACTGGAGTAGTTGTACTGTAAGAGCAACTCTCCCCAATATCCCCGAAGTAGAAGATAGAAAGATTGAGGTGTTATTAAGGAGTTGCAGTTATGAGGACGTCATAAAAGAAAGGGAAGAAGAGTTAAATTTAATCGGTCAGAGAAGGGATGTTGTAGGTAGTAACTGTACACACCACAGTGACGGCGATACTAAAAGTATACTAGCGCGTATTCCCCCATGACAATTGATTGAAGTTTTTTTAAGGAATGCTCGAATTTCGTTGAGAGATCAGTATAGTACTTCTGTCTCGATACACCACCAAGGAAGTAGTGGAGTAACGTGGGAAAAAGACCAAAGGGTCGAATTACGTACATCGTTGCGATCGATACATTCTCGAGGGAAGGTATAACAGAAGGCCAAGGGAGAGTTGGCTCTAAACGGAAATAAAAACCCAGTCGAAAGTGAATGTAAATTGTTTCCTTAAAATGTTTGCTATGTCTCAGAGATTAAGGAGGGGCCTCCTCAGAGAGATTTCATTCAATTGTTTGAACACGTACACTCGTATATTGTAAATGTACGACTCTTTTCCATTTGAATTTTCAATGTGTATCCCGGGAAAGACGCTCGGATGACCTTTTTATCGCAGGGAGCCGGAAAAGGTGAGGGGTAAATGCCAATGCGACAAATTGAATAAGTAGGAATCAAAATATTTCCGTCATTTGGAAGAGGCATTTTTGCAAGAGGATGCAAGAGGAATTTTTAGTAGAGGACACAAAAAATGCTTAATTATGATGCATATCTTTATGAAAATTTACTGTTGAATTACTATTAATCGGGAAATATCAGATCAGATCATCGGATTGGATTTTGGACAGTTTCCTTCATTGAACGTAATTTTGAAGAGTTATTTGAAGAAGTATTCGTTTAAACACTCTGTCAGTCTTTAGATCTAATTATGTTTATGAAAAAATTTATTCAAAATTAATTTAATTAAAAGATAAGAAGCAGACTGAACAAAATAAGTGTTAAAGTCCTGTGTGAAGATAAAAACGTTTACTCTCCAAACATTGAGAAGCTGTCTGAATGAAATACAACAGAAATGGCACAGAATAGTGTCAAAAAAATTCAATTAGGAGATAAAAGGTATTTAATGACACACGCACATTTATCTGTGTGTATGCCCTAATAAAAATCACTCTGTCAGTCAAAACTGTTGTGAACTCATGATCTAGACAGTGCAGATCTGAAGCAACGCAGGCTCACATTGAAAATATCATCAAGTTAATTTGAATATTAGTAATATTTTTCTGTGATATCGTATTATTTATATTTCAGAAGAAAATATTTGAAACAATATAAAACACAACATTATTGATAGTTGATCACCTAAGAAATGTTTTGTCAACTGAAATTTTTTGTAATATTATTTTGAGTTATCAATTGGATTAAGAATGAAGTTTGGTTCTCTAAAGAACATTTGACTGTATCGATGGTGGAAAAATCTAAAAGCAAATATCCCATGAGGAATACCTGATAAACAATGATGGAATGTGGAATGCTGACTAAGTCGTTCCATCATTACATATGTTCTTTATTTTGATGTTAACCTTTTTTCATAAAATTTGTAAAATATATGTCCCATGTAAAAATGACTTGTTCCACCTTTCTTTGATTTTAAATAGTTCAGATTATTAATGTTTTGGTTTTCTGATATTAACATAATATCTTTTCCCTTTTAGGTGAGTCGTGTTGCGTGAAATCTTCATTATGGAGCAAAAAAATATTTATTTTTTAAATGGAAATTGCGGTATTGTAAGTATTGAATTCCTAAATTTTGTACAGTATTACATTAAAGTAGAAAAATCTATTTTAACTCTCCTTCGTGAAGTAGCCCTTGGAATGCAGGTGCTTCATTGCTTTTTACCATGGCTTTCATTTTCAGAATTGACTTTGCAATTTTCCTTAATTACACATATGCGTTGGAAAGAACACTTAAGCTTTTGCTAAATACACATTGGCAGAGGAGCATGGGATAAATTTAGCGATTTTATTAATTATGGGTAGAATAGATGATCAGCCGTACTCTTATAAATGGGCAAAGGATTTGTAAGGGAAATTAGTAAAGATATAATCAATAAAAATAACTGAAAATAATAAAATAAATATAATAAAAGATACTAAAAATAATTGAATTAAATAGATCACGCAAACGGTTAGAACTACAGTGTGTCTGGTGATTAAATTAAAAGTTATACTAATAAATGAAAATTAATCACACACTCTCATTTATTAGTATAACTTTTAATTTAATCACCAGACACATTGTGGTTCTAAACGTTTGCGTGATCTATTTAATTCAATTATTTTTAGTATCTTTTATTATATTTATTTTATTATTTTCCGTTATTTTTATTGATTATATCTTTTCTGGATTGGAGGGGCAGGAGACATCCGCGACCTGTACATGTCTCAGACTGCTCAGGTGCGAGTGGGGAACGGAGAGTCCGGATGGGCAGTGTTAGGAAGAGGTGTAAGGCAGGGTTGCCCATTGTCACCGGTGCTGTTCAACGTATATGTAGAGGAGATGATTAAAGAGGCATGGGAAGAACTGGAGGTAGGAATGAAAGTCGGAGGGGAATTCGTAAAATCGGTTAGGTTTGCTGATGACCAAGCATTACTTGCTCAGTCAGCCAAGGGGTTGCAAGCATTGTTGAGTGAATTGGAGGTTCAGTGCGATAAATATGGGTTGAGAATCAACATTAATAAAACAAAGGTTATGCGATTTTCCAGAAAGAAAAAGGCTAAGCTAAATATTAAAATAGGCGGGGAAAAAATAGATCAGGTAGAGCAGTTTACATATCTCGGAAGTGTTTTGGACCAACACGGTCAAAGTGGTAGGGATGTAAGGAGAAGAAATGCGCTAGGCAAGGAGGCTTTCTCAAGGAGGAGGGAGTTGATGACGGGGACGTTGAGTAGGGAGGTTAAGAGAAGACTCGTAAAAACTCTGATATGGAGCGGTATGGCGCGGAAACGTGGTCGCTAAAGCAGGAGGATAGACGTAGATTTGAGGCTTTTGAAATGTGGGCGTAGAGAAGAATGGAGAAGGTGAAATGGACCGAAAGGAAAACAAATGAGGAAGTACTGGAGATGGTGGGTGTGGAGAGGGGTTTTTTGAGAGAAATCCTATGGAGGTAGGAAAAGTGGATGAGAGGTGTATTGAGCGGCAGTGGAATGTTGAAGAGGGTAATAGAGGGGAGGATGTTGAGCAACCGAGGAAAGGGTAGGAACAGGATAGGGATGTTGGACGGGATGAAGTGAGGAAAGAGGTACACGGAGATGAAGAGGGACCTGATGTAGATTAGGTTGCTGGATTGGGTTTTGTTTGGAGTTACAAAATGTTTATTTGATAGTTGTGTCCAGCCAAAAACCTACTTTTACGGGTAGATTACCTAATAATATATTTTTTCTAATTTCCCTTACCCATCCTTTGCCCATTTACAAGACTACGGCTGGGGTTAACTTTTCCCATTATATTCATACGGCCTTAGTTACCGTTCGCCTTACACAGATTTTATTAATTTCTTTCGAATAATATAAACTTACAGTTTTCTCATTCGTATTTTTAACCGCTTTTTTATGAAAAAGTGATTTTAAATTAATCTTAAGGCCACCTTTCAACAAACAAGGCTGCATATATTTCTCATTTAGATGGGTAATTTCATCAAGAGACAAGTTTCAATTAAAATTCTTGAAATATCGTCTTCTTTCACCTTTTTGCAAGATAAATTTTACGTAATCTATGGGTTTCTTTGCTAAAGTTTATTCACTCTAATTGAGAAATGTTTAAAATATTGCAAATGTATTGATTCAGCGACATGAACTCATTTAAGTATATCCAGTTGACAGCTAAGATTTATCCTTTTAGGTTAATTTTTTATGTTTGCTTTCTAATGGTTTTTTAATAGGTTATTATGCTAAAAATGAGATCGTATGCCATTCAATGGTAGGTTCTCATCACCGTTGCAGAAAGACGTTCGTGAATATTCTCTAATTTTCCTTTTCGGGAAACGTTTCATCATCAAGTAGGAAATGAATGTGTATCAGGGCATTAATTTTGCAAGCATTGCCGAAGAAAAGGCCTTGTAAGATTCAATTAGAAGATTAGAATCTTTGTACTAACAATATATCAATGGTACTTGAAATTATTTTTTAATTGAGCTTTTTACTTGTAAGTATGATGCCATCAGTGCCAGAAAAAAGATGGATACAAATTTGAAGCCATCAGTCATGGTATTATTCACCTTAAAATCCACACTTTCCAGAGATCATAAAAGTGTTAGATGACCAATTCGAGTCACGTTGATAACTCATGTCGATAAATCTTGGTTGTATATAATCCCGTACATGAATTGGTTTCTGATTATATAATATAGAAGTGGATTTTATGAATGATTTGCGCTCTATGGTAACATGCGCAATAAGGATGGTTGTTACAAAAGGTCAGGGAAAAATAACGATACACACTTAGAAAATACCAGTTCCTGTACAAAGCTTGTTCCATTAAAAGCGAATATAAATTTTTATTGGCTTAAAGTAATTATTGTGCAATGAAATTAGATATTGGCTTTGCATTAGGTGGGCATATTTCGACCGATTTCCTTAGAATCTACGTCATTATTAGTTAATGGTTTGTATATTTCTGTGATTCGTGTTCAAATGTATGAATGATACTGGTAAAAAATTATTAGTTAATGGGGTCTTAACGTGGTGACAATTAGCATTTTAATTTTTTGTAAGAGCAACTTTTAAATTTTGATAGTAATAAAAGTAACACAGGTGACATTTTATCGCGATTTTTATTAAAATATGGGTGGATTTTATGAAATTCATCAATTTAAAATAAAAATTTGCGAGAGAATTGTTTTAAGATTTTATGCTGAATTGGTTTTGGCCAAATTTTGTTGCAAATATTAATTTACAAGAACCAAATGCCTATGTAATAATTTTATTGGCAAATATTTGATAGTCTATAAAATTTATGGATTTTTAAGTGAATTATTCTAGTGAATCCTTCAGATATTTTTTGAAATATTTTAAATTGCAAGCAGTTTTTTTGCTCAATAAATATATCATGCGAATTCTATTCCAGAGAAAGAATTGTTAACTTTTCGAATCTGAAACTCTTGTGATCAATGTGTACAAAAATACATCAACTAATCATTGATTCGTTCAATACAAATTTCTGGAAAGTATCCTTCAAAGAGTATCCTCCTCTTCCTTTTTTATGGGTGACTTTATTATTTTGGGGTAAATTGGGCTTACAGTGGAGTCTATAGGACCTTTGTAAAATGAATTTTACGTGAAAAGTGCGACGAATACTCATTGTTGAATGCCAATGGTATGGAGCTTAGTCTCTAATTGCTGTAAGATGAAATGGAAGCGGGGATACCCCAGAATCCCACATTAATTTCCCGGGCACAAGGAAGATAAAGCAATTTGTAGAGAATTGCGAATGAAATTAGCCAAGGTGAAGAGATTTTTTAGAGAAGTTATTTTTTCTTGATTTTAATATTTCGAGTATGCGGTATTAGAGAAACAACTTTGCTGATTCATTACGCTGACGTTAATTAAGAGAATGTAATAAGTTGATGATTGAGTTCGCTATATTTTGCGTTTCATTTTAAAGGAAGAATTTAAAAGATACCATACTCAGCGTTCCAAGGAATACTTCAGCATGTTATACTGTCACTTAGCATCTTCAGAAATTACGCAAGTCGCGTGCTTAGATGGATTTTGAGGTGACAATTCAAAGGATGTTAAGAGAAAGGATGGAGGTGGTGTTTGGAGATTTAATGGGTGGGGTGAGCAGAGAGAAATGGGAACAGTTGTGGGCGGGGGATGGGATCAGCAAAAGATACGATGAAATTCGGGAAAATTCTTATCCAATGATACTCAATAACGTTGTTTGGAAGGTATGAGGAAGATAACCGGTTTGTTGCCAATAACAATTGATTTCTTTAACGTGGAAAGATAGATTCTTCTCGTCTTCTCAAAACGGTTGTCACTCGGCACTAATTCATCTTCATTTTGATGAACCATTCACGCCTCTGGAGCCATTTTGATCTTCTTTTTGTATATGTGTATCTCAAAATTGTTTCATTCTTCTGGCATCAGTCTTCAACTTTCGTTTCTCTACTTTTGCCATCCAATAAACCAGACTTCTATGTCACCATTTATGTGAGTGACAAATATCCACATACTTAATGTGTGAACACGCGTTTTCCCCTAGTCTTCGAAGGATATCCCCGACACACCTAGCCTTGATTTTTCTGGACGTTTCTTCCCTTGTTCGTGTCTTACTCTGCGTCACAAAACCATTTTTATACTTTCGCTTTATTTCATCCCCCCTATTTCATCTGCCTTATCGGGTACATTCTGCTCACGCCGCGTCAAAGCATTTCTGGGCGCCGTTTCATCAAAACACGTATCCTTAATCCGGCGCGACGCCGCGCCGTGTTGTTTCGTTCGTAAATGGCATTAAAGCATATGCTTTGCGTACGCACGGAATTCCCAAGTATGTGTGCAACTGTCGGTGGATATTACGAAGAGGTTACCAAAATAATAGAACTCGGGGCTGCAAAAAAAACCGGTGGCATGTATGGAATCGTTTTTGGACGCAGGTAATGCAAGCATGAAAACCTTTGGCTGTGGTCACTATAGAAGCTTTATTTTAAAAATTTTCTGATACATTCAAGGAAAACATGCGGCAAATATAACAAATTATTCAGAGCTAACAATGATTTAAAGCTCCTTCATATTTTTTTTTTATCTTCAGTATTTATCGAAAGGTTATCGACTACTGACGGTGTCCTATCTAGTTATCTGAATCACTTATGGACGATTTGTGGTTCCGTGATTTTTCATATATTTTGTATCAGGATTTTTAGTGCGAGGGTTTCGTATTTATAAAATCTCCCCTAGCTTACTTGCCCTGGGAATGAATTATTTGTATACTCAACAAACATTGAATCATTCTAAAGAATAAAAAAATGTCAACCAGCAAATGAAGCACCACCTCTCTTATGCCATCTCGGAGTGATTTTGAATTTATTACTGAGATTGTATTTTGCACTAGTGCGACAGTTGAGGTACAAATTTATTATATATATATATATATATATATATATATATATATATTAGACGTAGATTCAAGGCTTTTGAAATGTGGGTGTGGAGAAGAATGGAGAAGGTGAAATGGACCGAAAGGAAAACAAATGAGGAAGTACTGGAGATGGTGAGTGAGGTGAGGGGTTTGTTGAGAGAAATCCTATGGAGGCAGGAAAAATGGATGAAAGGCGTATTGAGCGGTAGTGGAATGTTGAAGAGGGTAATAGAGGGGAGAATGTTGGGCAAGCGAGGAAAGGGTAGGAACAGGATAGGGATGTTGGACGGGATGAAGGGAGGAAGGAAGTACACAGAGATGAAGAGGGACCTGATGTAGTTTAGGTTGCTGGATTGGGTTTTGTTTGGAGTTACAAAATATTTATTTGATAGTTGTGTCCATCCAAAAACCTACCTTAACCGGTAGATTACCTAATAATAATAATATATATATATATATATATATATATATATATATATATATATATATATATGCATTCAAGCACGAAATCCCGCCATGCGGCGAACAAATATTTATCGGCGATCTTATAAGATCGCAGATCTCAGTGCAAATTAGATTTTATCGATAGCTATGTTAACTCAGGTGGTTAGAGCTTCCGCCCGGAAAGTGGAAAGATCCGGTGTTCAAGTCCCGGTCGAGGAAATATTTTTATATTAGTGGTCTGCTTGATTCCGCCTTCCCCACCTCTCCTGTGTTCGTCCTTTATGTGTGTCCCTATCCCTTTTCCTTATATCTATTTCCATGAGAATGAATATACTTAAAAATTCAAAACAATAGAAATCAACCCTTTCAGCATACAATTCAAGTTTGAATTTACTTACAAAATATCCGTAACTGGTGATTTTTTTTACTGCAAACAATTTGACCACTACGTAAGAATTTCCATAATTCCACTTTCCCGTTTTCTCTTTCTTTTCTTTCAATTTTTTTATCATTTTAACCGGCACTTTTATCATCTTCGTAGTTCTATGTGCCTTGCATCTTGCCCTGAATGGCATGTTAAGGAAGTATTGAGGAATATATATCTCTCCGACGGGCGGAATGTTTTCCTTCGCATCCAGTGGCTTCTACGGGGAAGTTGAAATCTCTCGGGTGTGCTGCTGTCAATGGTCTTTCTCTCCCTCCTTCCATTTTTCTCTTTCCTTTCGCCAGAGAGCGTTCACCATTGTTTCAGTGGAGAAAGTATCTCTCCAATCTCCCTCTGAATCATCTCATACTGTCTCCGATCTATTTCACTCAATTTCTGTTTTTCCTCTATGCCCGTTTTTCGATTCCATTTTTCCGGAATGAAAAATTCCTTTTCCTTCTCCCGTATGCCCTTCCGTTCTTTTTCCTTCCCGCCCGCCTCCTCCCCCATCCACTCGCCACAACTCCCTTAACAACAGCTGTCATAAACTTCCCAAAACTCACCAGGGATTCGGGGTTTTCACTCTCTTCACCTCACCTACCATTTCAATTCGCGTGCACTAGAACATATAAATTTGTCCGTCGATTCCGCTAAGAAAGAAAAGCACCCCGGTAATTTTCGTAGCGGAATGCACTTAAAGACTACACTTGGAGATACCGGTATTAGGATAAATATTACCTGTAAACATTTACAATTTGAATTGTATTCATAAAAATATTCATAGAGCATATTAATAAATCAGTTCATGTGATACTCTGACATTTGTGGACGTTCAGCTCTTGAATTTCACTCTCGGCCGCAAAATATCCTTCAAAGGTGAGATGCGTATGCACTGGACACCGGCGAGTTAGCCGGTAGCCGTGTTAGCCATCGAGGCATCATAATACAACTAGCTGAGCGTGAGGAAAGTTGGAGGTGCAAGTCAATTTGTTGTGCGTCTCTCATATGTAAGAAAACGTGATATGTGTCAACTACCGTATGCCACGCCATTTTTATGTGACATAGAAGAGCTATAGGTTATTTCAGTGGAGAGTGAACTTTAGATTGTGAAATCATGAGGTACTAGGTCTCGACAATTCGAGACTGGTGGAATAGTTTTTCAGGCTTGTAATATGTAATTAGGGATATTAAGGTAACCACTTATCGAGGTAAGTTAGTAGCAGTAAGTAGTAGAGGCAAGTAAGAGAGTAAGGCCTACATTAGTGGTTGGGAGGAATTCACTTCTCTCCAAATTAGGGCAGGCAGCATTAAATTGGATCACAGAAAGAGCGTTGTCACATTCACATGACTTATTATGGAAAATTTTAGTATTTATCATGTGTTTTTTGCACATTTGCAAGGTCTCGTATTATGGCGAATTGATTACATATTTCGGCTGAAATTATCGTGGAAAAACTCAACTCGCAATATTCTTAAAGATTGATGAACAGGATCTTAAATTTTTAAGGGAAAACTGTAATTTGCACCGGTGCTGATTACTTAAATATGATTGGTCAGGGGTTATTTTAAAAACAAACTACGGGGATTAGATAAAATTACGTTTTCCGTATAATGCCATAATATACCGCTTTCCAGATCAATATATTCGTAACAGCAGGTTGTTATTATATTCAACTGTAGTACTCACATTTTTGCCAATCGCAAGTCTTCAAATATTTCAAAACTTTATTTATTAACGTATTTTATGATATTTTATGTGCTTATTTGTAAATTAATATCGATTGAAGACTATACGAAAAAAAAGCTTTGTGCTGGTAACAATCTTTCAGCTCAATAAATAAGAAAACGGATATTGTTTCATTTTGTCATATTCTATAACATTCCTCAAGTTTGATATCAGCAGCTGTCATCTTTTACTTTTTGGAGTGTTTATCCCATGGTTATTACATCTACATTTACACAATATCCCAAAAGTCGCCACAAGAGCGTGTGGCAGGGGGTGTTAGTTCACCACCCGTAAACTAGAATAAAACCACTTGGAAAAACAAATCATGTTATCTCTACACAAATTTTAAATTGTTCATGCACTCGACAAACCCTAATCACACGGAATAAAATATTTAATAACAGAATATAGAATACAACCAGGACGTTTTTGCCTGTTTTGTAGATTTCGAAAAAGCGTTTGATAGAGTGAATTGGGAAAAATTAATGCCTGTATCGCAGAAAATAGGAATGGATTGGAGGGACAGGAGACTGATCCGCAACCTGTACATGTCTCAGACTGCTTAGGTGCGAGTGGGGAACGGAGAGTCCGGATGGGCAGTGTTAGGAAGAGGTGTAAGGCAGGGTTGCCCATTGTCACCGGTGCTGTTCAACGTATATGTGGAGGAAATGATTAAAGAGGCATGGGAAGAACTGGAGGTAGGAATGAAAGTCGGAGGGGAATTCGTAAAATCGGTTAGGTTTGCTGATGACCAAGCATTAGTTGCTCAGTCAGCCAAGGGGTTGCAAGCATTGCTGAGGGAATTGGAGGTTCAGTGCGATAAATATGGGATGAGAATCAATATTAATAAAACAAAGGTTATGCGATTTTCCAGAAAGAAAAAGGCTAAGCTAAATATTAAAATAGGCGGGGAAAGAATAGAGCAGGTAGAGCAGTTTACATATCTCGGAAGTGTTTTGGACCAATACGGTCAAAGTGGTAGGGACGTAAGGAGAAGAATTGCGCTAGGCAAGGAGGCTTTCTCAAGGAGGAGGGAGTTGATGACGGGGACGTTGAGTAGGGATGTTAAGGCCAGACTCGTAAAAACTCTGATATGGAGCGTAGCTATGTACGGCGCGGAAACGTGGTCACTGAAGCAGGAGGATAGACGTAGATTGGAGGCTTTTGAAATGTGGGTGTGGAGAAGAATGGAGAAGGTGAAATGGACCGAAAGGAAAACAAATGAGGAAGTACTGGAGATGGTGGGTGAGGAGAGGGGTTTGCTGAGAGAAATCCTATGGAAGCAGGAATAATGGATGAAAGGCGTATTGAGCGGTAGTGGAATGTTGAAGAAGGTAATAGAGGGGAGAATATTGGGCAAGCGAGGTAAGGGCAGGAACAGGGTAGGGATGTTGGACGGGATGAAGGGAGGAAAGAAGTACACCGAGATGAAGAGGGACCTGATATAGATTAGTTTGATAGGTGGGGAGTCACAAAATGTTTATATGATAGTTGTGTCCATCCAAAAACCTACCTTAAACGGTAGATTACCTAATAATAATATATTCAAATCGTACTGTAGAACTATTAAATAGGTGGATCCATTAATTACAAAGAATAACGTGCAGGAAAAAACATGCACAATATTGACAAATAAATACGCTACCAATTCTAATTGTCTCCTACGCAATTCCTGTCATTTTTATTATGATTTCTATTGGTTCAAGGAAAATTTTAAATTTTAAACCTATCCGTTCTGATAAATAAATCTCCCTGATTTTTCGTTGGTGATCTGATCTACGATAGTATGTGAGGGCCTGTAATACGTCCTTAACATCCTCAGATATGTAACGTGCCTCAAATTTACGCAGTAAATTTAACCTGTATTTAAGCCTACGGTCAACTGTTGGCTTCCATTATAATTCTTTCAATAGTGCCATGGCACTGCTACCTTGTTCATAGAAAAATTTCACAAACCTAACTGATTTTTGTTGCGCTCGATCTAGTTTAAAAGTAATGACTATCTCATGAGGATCCCATACACTTGCAGTATACTCCAGGTGGGGCCTAGCCAACGTGAAATAAAACCTCCTTGACCCTTGAAGTACAATTCCCAAGTATTATTTTCATATATTCTAACTTTTTATTAGCTATTCCCTAAATTTCACAAATGTGTTTTCCCCAGGACATATCTGTATTTATCGTTACACCCAGGTATTTTACCGATTCCACGTATGTAATGTTAGTTCCCTGTGTAGTGTGTTTTCTCGTGCAAAACTTTTCTTCCAAAAATTTATCGAAACAGATTTTTTCAAAATTAATTCTAGCTCCCGTGTCTCGCACCACTTTTGAATTTAATTTAGGTCGCCAGTTAATGATACTCTATCTTTATGACTGGAAATTTCCCTTAGGCGGTCGGCCAGCATTTCAAGTAAGGAGTAACAGTGCAAAATTCAGTACTCTTTAGGTAATTCTCATGCGTAATTATTACACATTTGAATATTGTCATGGAGTGCTTATTCCGACCGCATACACCATTTCCTCTAGAGCACGCGGAATATTGATGACTTCACTGTCAGATTCGAATAGCGAGCGGATTAACCACCGTAATGAGCAGCTATGATGAGAAATAAATATAAGGTAGGTCTGATTGGCATTTCTGTTTCTTAGTATCTTTGTAAAACCCGATCAAAATCCATGAAATACGATTTTCTCGAAGCCCGAAATTTGCGGTAAACCGCAGGGGCCACAGGAAAGGGAACTGACCCGTCAAACCTGAATGTGTGAATTTCACATGCCAAAGGCTTAATTCGATTTGAGCTCTATCAAAACCAACATCCGAATCGATTACTGTGGTAGTACATATTCATCTGTGAAGTCTCGATCAGAAAGCCAGTGCTTCAATGATATGAAAAAACCACAGTTATGAACCCAATGGTTGGTTTAATGCACGGCAGTCGCATTTACCTTTTATTTAGCTATGTGAAATTAAGATATCGTCTGAGGTGGTCCCAGTTGCTTTCACTTCGCCACCTGCGTTTTCCCGGCAGATATGGTACTCGAAAAGTCACACAGCTGGTAAGAAGCTGCGGGCGCACAGAGCGTAACACAGATTTGAACCCAGGTCCTTCGGTCGACAGTCTATCGTCCACTAAGCAAAGAAAACGCTCGTCATTGGTTTAATTCTTTAAATAATCAGGGCATCACTAAATTTATTTGTTTTCACAATATTTCCCTGTAAGCGGACTGCACATTGGTAAAAAAGTTATCTTCCGGACCACTGTTATTGAATTAGAAGCATCTTTCAAATTATAGATTCAGGTGTGATGTGGTGGAATTGTTTCATTTTAACAGAGACGAAGACTAATAGAATGTTACAGTTAATTAAGATTTATATCCGGTTAGTATCGACGTACTACACTCACTATAGTCACTTGAAGATGATGTAGTGCATCGAAAATGGTTTGGGGAAAATCTTTATTAAGTGGAATATTGTAATAATCTTCGTCTCTGTTATTAGAAGCATATTATGATTATCACAAATAATCCAACTCATTACTGCAGAGAATGAATATTAATGACTGTGATGATTTTTTAAGATTAAGGTATCATCTGACAGTCTTTCTCTCCAGATGATAACTAATTGTGTGTAACCTGTTACTCTTATCTGTACTGTACTTAAACTATTCGGTGTTTGGGACCTGGAATTTTTATCGAGTTATCGAGAGACCTTTAAGTACATCTACTGACTAATTAGTATTAAACTATCATATTAATGCAACTTCTGCAAGTTCTTGTTGAATATACAAAGACGAAATTCTATTTTACTTGGAAATAATTGAAAATCAGGAAGATTCGGATAGAAATTGACCATCTGGGGACTTGCTACTAATTGCAACTGTTGAAGTAGCCATCAATACCACCTTAGTTTCTTACCGTTTCGATCTAACCCAGTCAGGAACGCTTCTTATTCTTTCATCTTCACCCATACTTCTTAGGCATACGGCTTCTCAAAACCCTCCTAGAAGGTGTTACCCATGGAACCCAGCATCAAAACTACCCCAAACCTACTGCTGCATTGCGAATCGGTCACTTTCATGTATCTCTGGCATATATTATATCCAAAATCCACTTGAAATCCCACACAACTGCGTACAAGTCCTAGAAATCCTCGACATCACGCGAAGAGCAAAACATGCAGCATTCCCTTCTCAGGTTACATCTCTTCAAAATCCCCTTTTATTCAAAATCCCTCTCCCCCCTCTTCGGCTCCTATAAGCCCTCAAGCAAGTCCATTGCCTCCTCTACTTTACATATAGTTCATACTTTTTCATTGGTCAATGTACCGCCCCCTTATGCTAAGATCAGCAACTGCCCCGCCTAATGCAATTCTTCTTGCGCGTGCATGTCCCTTCCACTTCCGAAACACGCTTCTTTCCATAATATCCGTTTTGCAACTGCTGCAACGTGCAATTTTTTCATTTTTCCTCTCCTTCCAATCATGACTCCTCCGTATAAGTAATATAGCATTAATTCGTTTGGGTTTTCGAACTTCTACTCTTCCATAACTTACGAATTTGAAATCAGGGTAAACCCTGAACTTCTCTTTCCATTGCCTTATTGAACCAAAAGAAGGATTTTTTTGTAGTCGAAAGATCGGAAAGTGATGGGTATTTGGGTCGACATCGGAAGAAAAGGAAATCCTTCCATCTCCTGCCGCCCTTTCTCAAGAAATCCAGCTCCGGGGATTACGGATGGTTATAGGGAAGTCCCTTAGAGTCTTTCTTCCTAAAAAATACTGACACGGGTATGTATATATGGAGAAGTGAAAGCATTTTGGCAGTAAGAGTGGAGCGGAGGTAAAGATGTGGAAACTGCACCACGTGAAGTGTGATGGCAGAACGTCAGCACCACAGCGAAAGGAACGTCTTCCTGGTGAAGTGTTCCCTTTCTCCAGTTCATCCTTTCATTTTGGTTTTTAAATGTTAGCCATCTGAGCGCATGCTATTTCCGCCACATGTTTCAGTGATCATTGAAATACTTATAAAGGTGTACACACATTGCAGTGTACATTTTACTATTCAAACAGCACCTGGTGCCACGTTGTTCTTAGGAAGCGGTTCTGCGCACCTTGGGCTGCGCTCTCGCCTTTTGCATTCGGGTGTGCGTACCGCGAACATTCAAGCTCGCACCCCTGCGTCTATATCGTCGTGATTTTATTCGGGCCGACCTCAACTATCACGACTCCATACGCACTTTTGCAAATCGGAATAGAGCACAGCTACCACCCGCACCTTAGTCCATAACCTCCTGATATGGTATCTCCTAAATCCACGCATACTCACACCGTCCAACTGAACTCTGACAAGCAAAAACCAAAGTCTATATACGTCTTACAAGTTTATATTTCATAAGATCCAGCTCGTAGGACCTGCTTACCCTGATAAGAAGTGATTTCGCATTATTGAAAATTCATAATATATTCAATTAAAGATTACGTCAATTTACTGCGGAAAAGACGATTAGTAATCCCTCTTTCGAAAACTTACTTTTCGCTGTACGAGTTGTAAGAGCATGAGTAACTTTAAGCTTTGCTCATCAATGATATCTTCCAGCTAGATCACGAACTTGGGTGAAAATCATTCATGTAAAATATGAATATGTCACTTCAATCAATTTACCTTAAATTTAAAAATTAAAAAAATAATCATCAAATGAAACAATCAAATTCATCAAAAATCACATGACGAAAAACCAGGGTAAGAATAATTTTTCAGAAGATTTTCCATAAATCAAAACTTATAAATGTGTACATAACTGCAAACGCACATACTATCATGATAATGTCCTTTTCCCAAATATTTAAGGTGAAAACTCTCCTCTTTTAGCCTCGCATTTGAATGTGGATTTGAAGTGGATCCATTGTGTGTTCAAGGATACATATTTCATAATGGAGGTTACTTGGTCCCACAGAAGGGGAAGACGGAATCTGAAATAATTTCATTTGGGACGACGCAATGCAGAAATCATTAACGCAAGAAGAGGGTTGTGCGAAAATACTTGCATTTTTTTAGTTTTTGTACCCCACATTATTTTCGTATCATTTTCGGTGTCGCCCTAAAACTAAATCTGCTAATAAGAACTCTTCTGATCATAAGGTACCACATATATTATCACAACCATAAATTCATCAACATAAATAAACCCCAGCGAAGTGCCAATCATAGTCATTAATTAAGCTATGAAAAAATAATATGATAATATAATCATTAAAAAAAATGTCTAGGGGAATTATTTTGAAATGAACCCATATTTTTGCAATCTATAGCATGAGAGAAAACAATATAAAAGGATTATAGAAGTTTCGGATGAATGTACTTGATTTTCCGGTAATTTAAAAATCTTGAAAATTAGGTAACCATCAGGTATTTTATCGTCACCGTACAAAACAATTTAAGTGGGCTATATATAATATGTAACATTTGAAAAAGATTTCACAACTATTATTAATCGTTAAAATTTACCGTTATTAATAAATATAGCTCAATCACCAATAAATAATGGAAAGATTGTAACGAATTAACATAGGGTCATCTTTTAAGTAAGCATAAGTTTAAACTAATTAGATTCATTTTAATTAAAGCGTTCTTTTCGCTCGCAGGAAAGTCTTATGCTGACTTTCTTGGCTCGGTGAATTATTTCGTATGTGCGTCGCAATTTTTAGATGATTAGGTTTTCCTACGCTAAACTTTAGTGGAAAAGGAAGTGATGAAGTAAAGTGAACTCTTGGAAAGAAATGGCAACTTAATAAGCCTTTTGGTTGGTCTCTCCTGAGGAATATTTCTTTACGAAAAGTAACAGTGGCCCACCCGAAGTTCGTAACGCGTACGTTAACCATGACATACTTACTTAGGACGTCGGGACATAAAGACTGAAGACTAAAGACTGAAGTCTTTACTGCTTGGTATTTTTTCGGCGGACGTGGAGTGTGCCACGTGACAGACTTGTAAGACGATGAATCAGGCCACGTTGAGGAACCAGTGGATGGGTGAAAAATGTCTCAATTTTATCAGAAAGTTTGTTTTTTCCCTTTTCGCCCGTCTGCTCGCGGCTTCTGAACTGTCCCTTCTTCTAGAGATCTCATTTATACTGAAAGATGATTCGGCTTCAGGGAAGGAGGCAAGAGAAAAAAATGTGCTGTTCGACGGGTTTTTAGCTCATGGCAGAGCGAACGAAATTTTTACGGGTTGACCGACTTATAGATTCGCATCCACTTGTTACTTATTGACGATCTAATATATACATATATATATATATATATATATATATATATATATCCTGTGCTCGTCTTTTATGCGTTTTCCTATCCCCTTTCCTTATATCTATTTCTATGTGTGAATGAATCTTTGTTCGCCGAATGGCGGGATTTTGTATTTGAATATATACACTCCTACATTATGTGGGCTAACCAAGTAAGGCAAAACCTGATGCCATTCATTACAATTAACTGAGCTTTAATTCTACATGGATCCTATCATTCTTCATTCCATCCAACATTATTATATTTTTATAATCTCACTTTGATTTATATTCTATTTCGCAACCTGTCTTCCCTGTTTATATATATATATATATATATAATATATATATATATATATATATATATATATATATATATATATTATATATATATATATATATATATATATAGTCATAGCAAACACAGAAACTAAAACATATAAAAGAGGGACTCAATAGTTCTCGAATTTTCGGTGGTGCAACCACCTTTCTCAAAGGGATTAAGACAGAACTCATGACTCATGACAATTGTGACTATTTATTTATATATATAGTCACTATTGTCATGAGTCATGAGTTCTGTTCTTATTCCTCTTGAGAAAGGTGGTTGCACCAATAGTGAATAGTGACAATAGTGACCTATATATATATATATAGTCACTATTGTCATGAGTCATGAGTTCTGTTCTTAATTCCTCTTGAGAAAGGTGGTTGCACCACCGAAAATTCGAGAACTGGTGAGTCCCTCTTTTATATGTTTTAGTCTCTGTGTTTGCTATGACTATATATATATATATATATATATATATATATATATATATATATATAGTCACTATTGTCATGAGTCATGTATATATATATATATAATATAGCGGATATAGATAGAATGGATTGGAGGGACAGGAGACTGATCCGCAACCTGTACATGTCTCAGACTGCTCAGGTGCGAGTGGGAACGGAGAGTCCGGATGGGCAGTGTTAGGAAGAGGTGTAAGGCAGGGTTGCCCATTGTCACTGGTACTGTTCAACGTATGCGTAGAGGAAATAATTAAAGAAGCATGGGAAGAACTGGAGGTAGGAATGAAAGTAGGAGGGGAATTCGTAAAATCGGTTAGGTTGCTGATGACCAAGCATTAGATTGCTCAGTCAGCCAAGGGGTTGCAAGCATTGTTGAGTGAATTGGAGGTTCAGTGCGATAACTATGGGATGAATGGGGAGAATGGAGAAGGTGAAATGGACCGAAAGGAAAACAAACGAGGGAGTACTAGAGATGGTGGGTGAGGAGAGGGGCTTGTTGAGGAGAAATCCTATGGAGGCAGGAAAAGTGGATGAGAGGTGTATTGAGCGCAGTGGAATGTTGAAGAGGTAATAGAGGGGAGATGTTGGGCAAGCGAGGAAAGGGTAGGAACAGGATAGGGATGTTGGATGGGATGAAGGGTGAAAGAAGTACACTGAGATGAAGAGGGACCTGATGTAGTTAGGTTGGTGGATTGGGTTTTGTTTGGAGTTACAAAATATTTATTTGATAGTTGTGTCCATCCAAAAACCTACCCTAACCGGTAGATTACCTAATAATAATAATATATAGTGGGTCGCGGTGGTCTAGTGGGTAGAGCATTGGACTACTGACCGGAGGGTCCCGGGTTCGATTCCCGGGCATGGCACTTTGGGCACCTGCAGCTCCACCCAAGCTAGTTGATTTTTCGGGTACCAGATCTTCTTGGGAAACCATAACCGGCACAGGGAAAGGAACTGACCCCCCTACCCTGATGTGTGAATATTCACACGCCGTATAGGGCTTGGTACATGGGTGAGCTCTACCATCACCTACTAAACCGACCTTCGGGTTGATTACTGTGTTTATGGTATATATATATATATATATATATATATATATATACATATATATATATATATATATATATACATACATACACGCATGTATGTATGTATATATGTATGTATGTATATAATGACCAATAAAATCGCCGACTGGACTACAAAACTGAAAAGATGATAGGATCTGTGCGTTCACTTGTCCCATAGAGCATTAATCTCTAACCTAGATGCCGTAGTGCATGTAGCTGTAGTTGGTATGGTGTACATTATTTGAATACGTTTACAAAACTGTATTTCAACTAAAACTTTTCAAAAATTAATATTTGATGTTGCATGCTCTTGTGTGCAACCTTCTGCTTCCATACACTCTAGCTTTTATGTACCAGGTAGAAAGATTGATAGGTTTTTCAGTTAATATAAACTGAATTCGTAAAAACGACGCGCTTTAAAAATTGAGTGAG
>CM073770.1:10488484-10560124 GCA_037158775.1 Hetaerina titia | reverse complement strand
TTATATTATATAAAATACAATATATATTTATTAGTTAATCTACCGTTTAAGGTAGGTTTTTGGATGGACACAACTATCAAATAAACAGTTTGTGACTCCCCACCTAGCAAACTAATCTATATCAGGTCCCTCTTCATCTCTGTGTACTTCTTTCCTCCCTTCATCCCGTCCAACATCCCTATCCTGTTCCTAGCCCTAACCTTGCTTGCTCCAACATTCTCCCCTCTATTACCCTTCTTCAACAATCCACTACCGCTCAATAGGCCTTTCATCCTATATAAAAATATATACACAAAACTTAGACAGCAACACACAGCACGAGAACACATAAAAGAACACTCACAATAATATCTTGATAATTTTGACGGACTCGAACTCCGTCTTCTTCGGAAGATAAGATGTGACTGAGGAATAAGGATACGTGGTGCAGAGAGAGAAGGGGTCGTGGGAGAGGGGAAAAAACAGGTTGTGGGGGAGGGATGAAGGAGGGGTATGTGGAGGGGGAGAAAGCGGAGCGTAGAACAAATGGTGGGGGGGTGAAGGAGGAGGTTATGGAGGGGGAAAGGGAGGCCAGAGGGGAGCGGAGATGGAATAAGGAGTATGCGGAAATTGTAACAAGCGACACAGAAAACTAACAATTAATCCCCAGATTTCACAACACCCATGACCAAGGCGTCAACTTACATAGTCATCGTAAGGGCTCGACAAGTAAAAAACCCAGGGCAAGGATGACAAAATGTATGCGGATAAATGAGTTGACCCACCACCTTTCAAGAAACAAATCCACTCCCATCCACCCCAGCCCCCTCCCCCACCCATCTGTTGAACGACATTGAGACCCGGATGTTGATAGGCTTTTCACAGCCATATAAATGCCAATTCCATTGCTTTTAATTTTATAGGGTTATCGGATGGGGGAAGGGATGCTAGAACGGAAACATTATAACAGTGGTTCAAGGGGGGTTCTTGTGGTGGGAGTCATGTTTTGGGATGGGAAGACCCGCGGATGGGGAAGAGAGATTACATGGTCCTCATGTAATCCCTCGGAGAAACAGGTAGTCCTGTTTAAGAATGAATAAAAGGATTGAATACGCGTTAATTTCTCCAAGTGTAAAACCTGTTTGGAACATAAATAATTACAAAATAATGATTTTCCACATTTGTATCCGAGAGATTCTAAGGGTTAACATAAAATTTTCCCATATCCTATTACTGTCCCTATGTAATATTATATTACCATTATCCCAAAAGAAACTACTAATTTTTAGCAGCATCAGTTTTTATGGGAGATGACCAACAGCTGAGGTCATTTGCGCCATAAGGGGTGAACAGGAAAGGATAAAGGGTGGAGATAAACCCGGCGTCAGCATTAGCTTACTTTTAACGAAAGGCACCAAGGGTTCAACAGTTTAACGTCCCACCCAACGGACGGAATAAATACTCAAAGTGCAAGCAGGGATCGGGGGGTACCATTAAAAAATATCAGCCGCAACTGAGATTCGAACCCTGACCCTCTGGGTGGAAGCAAGCCACCGCTCTATCCCGATCCCCTTCCATAAATGAGAATCACGTGTGTGTATATATATATATATATATATATATACATATGTGTGTGTGTGTGTGTAGTTATATATAACATATAGTGTACATATATATATATATATATATATATATATATATATACACACATACAGGCATATAAATATTACCTGGATAGTACCTGGAGGCACACATGTACGTGTACAAGATTATTCAGAATATGTTTCCAGATTTATACATTAATATTCTCAAATTTTCACGAGTGAAAACAAATAATATGCTGATAAATTAAGCTGCTGCGTAGTTTATTTAATTGAGCTTTGAAATATTATATGCTTTTCCCTAGTTTAATTTTTCTGTAACTATTTTTTAACGGTGTAAATCTGCTCGTTTGCTCCCATAGCTGCTATGCTAAGGCATGATTTAAGAATTTTACATTTCATCGTTATTAAAACCATAATACCTTAGGTTTTGCTTGGCGGATTAATTTACATTGCATCGGAATTGCTATGTTCAGCAATCATTCAAACGTATTTTCTTTCCTTTTTTCCAACTACCGCTAACTTATCGACCTTGGCCATCCACTGATTTAAGTTCATTTTTAAGTGATTCAAAAAATTATGTTAAAAGAGGATCCGAAATTGAGATCGATGCGAAGTTTTAATAGATGAGAATATTAACGTAAACGCACGTGCAAGCAATTTAAAGAAAATGAATGGGAAACAAAATTAGCAGCTTTTTTCAATTTTAATTTAAAGCGGATGATATTTCAAACTTAATTAATTAGATAAGCACGAGGGTGATGTGTGTTCAGGAAATGGGATTCAAGAAATATATTAATTTTATAATTCAGTATTTAATCTGTATATTAGTTCATTTTTCCAAAATTTAATTAATAATATTTACGTTGTCCGAAAAAAAATTTGTGCTCATGTTCACCAGTAACTCTACACTATCTGGATATACACCAGTGCCTCTGCCATAAATCTTTTGCCATCGACCCAGACCTGGGTGGGCCCTGAAACTTTTCCAAAGATTTACAACGAAATAACCTGTACGAATTTTTTTGGCTAGACGGCGAAAGCACATCGAGGCAGAAAAAGTTCAATTCAAAAAGGAAAATAGATTCGAAATCCAAATGTTTGATAGAAAGCAAGAAAGGGTTGTCCTAAAGAGCAGTAAAATAAAAACTCGCATACAATACGAATAAGTGTTATCGGGCTGGTATCGGAAGTCTATAATTTTTTACTGAAAAGGTGCTTAGGTACTTGAAAAGGTAATTCTGATTTTAATTACGAAATAGTACTAAAGGTTCTCAGGATATTTCGCGTGCACAACGACACGAACATATGATTACAAAAATTGATGGTGAAAAATTATTTCATGATCAATGATTTAATTCTGTATGAAACTTTGTAGTGCTAAAATGAGGCAGTACTGAAGAATCGTATGAAGTTTGTATTAAATATAATTATATTGCTATTTCATTTGATAATTATAAACTCCGAACAAGTTAATCTGCTAAATGACGGGTCATTTTAGGCTAAATACGGAAAATGTTTGCTATAACGTAGAGTATTCTTTGTTATTAAGTTACTGCTCAACAACTATCTCTAAATCACGCCCGCTTTAGAAATTGTATTTTAATCACAAAGCTTATTTAGACCTCATTTACATAACATTTGGGTAATCTAAAATTGAAATAATACAAAGAATGAAAAAATAATGAAAAAATGAAAACTTTGTTGCAATTTTCCACAGTTAAAACTTTATTGCCTAAGCAATTAACCCTAATTGCCTAAGCAGTTAAAACTTTATTAGGCAATAAAGTTTTAACTGTGGAAAATTGCAACAAAGTTTTCATTATGTCTCGATTCCACAATATCACGCCTGATTCTTCACTTTTCGAAAAAATGAAAAGTTATAATTTGTCAAGTAATCGTTTGTTAATGCGAGGATATTAATTTTATCTATGCATTTAAAACTTACCATAAAAAAGTAAAAAAATAAATATGCATACGCATACTCATAATCGCATAATCTTGATCCTATGATAGAGAAAATAAATATTGCAACAGAGGATGTAGGTGTCCATGAAGCTGTAATTTAGCAAACTCTATAAAATTAGGAGTAATGTTGAACGGTAGTTATGCTAAAACATCTCTCATTAAAACAAGCGGAAAATATTCACTAAAGTTTGGGTTGACGGTTGAACACTGACTGAAAGATAACAATATATAAAAAAAACTTAAAGAACCGAGTGTGAAAATGAAATCATGAATTGAATATCTCACCATGATCACTCGACCATTTTGCATTTGAAGAAGGGTATTCAATCGAAACATAAGAAGAATATTCACACATATCTAAGGAGTAAATAATTTTTTATTCGAAGATTCAAGGGAACATCGGAATCTATTTTCTCTCTATGATTCATCATTGAAAAGAGACTAAAATACTACGGTTTAAAAAGATCTTACTTGATGATTCTTCAATGCCATAGAAACTATCTAGACTCACTAAGAAAATCCACAAAAAAATGAGCGAGCGAATCCGCCCTTTTGTTTTGCAACCCTAGAGAAAGGTTTTTGACAGCGTCGTATCGTAATGTTTTGGGCTTAAAATGGAGCTTAATGGCACGTAAACAGGCAGGGAGCACTTCTACACGGCGTTTATGACGTGTGTCACTTGACGCAAGCCCATTTATCGTGACGGCCCATCTCGGCGCCAGTCCTTTTCTACCTAGTGCCGCAATACGCTATTTGCGAATGAAACTAAGCTTCATTTTGTTTCCGTCTTCTGTGAGTAGATCCACTCTTTTGAATTATCTAATTGGGTAATGCAAAAAATTCCACATTTAGGCATTTTTCTACAAATTCTCAATGTCTTTTGTCCCGAATCATGGTATCTGCCGTTTGAATACAGAGCCCAGTTTGGATAAATACAGCTAATTAAATGTAATCATTTTCCTATTTTTTATTTGAAGGAAATAGAGTATATATGAATTGAGTTTGAAAAACATTTTAACAAAGCCTTCGTTAATGGAATACAGGTATACAACCTGTATACAAATTCCACCTGCCTGGAATATCGTGGTATATCCTGATGGGATAATATGGAAACAAGCACATCGGTATTGAGTTGGCATCATCAGAGAACCCTTACTACTTTAGGTTTTTCCCTTATTCCTAGTTGTTATATTTTTTTTTCAATTAAATCTGGGCAATTAATAAATTAAATAAAAACCGACCAGTTTTGGTGAAAAATAAAATCGCCAGTTAAAATGAAGCATTCTCTGTTTCTTTTATCACATTTTTCTCTTTAACTCGTTCAGTTCAAGGATGATAGAGTTTTTTCCTTAAATGTAGCCTGCATTTTTATTTTTAATTACGTATGGAATTCATGCAGGAATTGGGGAAATTCACTTGGAGTGGTGAGAATTTTAAGAAATATTGGCATTGACTGGAAAGATAGTCAATTAAAGAGCCGGGAATATGCAAATGATCAAGCAGCATTGGCAAAATCAGGAGTCACAGTACGTATATGATTAAGAGTATTGTAAATTCGAAATAAATTTGAATGCAGGGAAGGCAAGAGTCTCTGAAGGAGGATTGGACCAATTACTGACGTATCCATCAAAGGAAACCTTTGTTGATTTAGTGAAAATATTTCATTTTTCGTGAAGCTTAGTAACTTCAAATTAAAGCTGTACTGAGGATATAAGTAGGTAAGAAAGTCCTGGAAAAGACGATAGGACTTTCCGCAGTAAATATAATTCCAATAGAACTGAGAAAGAGAGTTTCTACATGCTTTGTTTAGACTGTGGTGTCTCATAACAGGGAAATGCTGATGGATGAAAAGGAAGGGTCCACATTGTGTAGGTTATTTAATTTAGTAAAGAATGAAAGAATGTCGGTCATTTTAGTGATTTCCCTATGTCTATTTCAAATCACATTGTTGCGACCGTTAAACTTTTTCTTATCATGCGTGAAATGAGACGAATGTCACTAAACGGACTGCAGTGGTCTCCAATTTAACTCATATAAAGGCAGAGGTGTTGTCTCATTCAGGCGGTCGGTGGACTTTTTTTCGATTAACCATTCACCAAGGACGTAATCTTTGTATTCTTTCGTTACATTTTTATGTCATCTGACCAAGTGAGTCTTCTATGCCGTCGGAGTACCGCCGTTAACTGACCATGACTCGTTTCCGTCCAATAAAGTCGGTCATTTCGCATCTATCTTCTATATATTTTGAATTCGGCCCACTGCTCGGTGCCGCACTTCATAGTTCAAAGCTCAGGGGAACTTTAGAAGTAGAGACATCAAATTATAACTTCGTGATGAAAATTACGTAAAGGAGAAAATCATATAAGCAAATTTAAGGCCGACACTTCAATGGAAATGGATGAATTTTTCTGTACGAAGAAACTCTGTAAATAAAAATAATACCGTCGGCAAACATTTTTTTTCGGGTGAAAACATTACAAAAGAGAAATGACAGTGGTCTGGGCATCAGTAATTGGTTGATACATACGTTGTTGGAGTTCACTGTTCTACGACGGTGAAAGATGATCCATGGCAGAAAGTAAAGAAAGACATATACTTTGACATGCTGCAACTGTTTGAAGTAAAATGCATAAGCATAGTGATAGATAATTAAACTGTAAAGGATGTGAGGTGAAGCCACGGAAGGCATTGAATAAAAAATGGAAGACACAAATGGGGTACTTTCTGAGTAATTTTCTACTGAATATGAATACGATCTCAGGAAGCAATGGATGCATTCCAATTGTTGGAGGTCGTACGTAAGATGGAAGGACGATGACTTCAAAAGCTCAAAGAATTCTCATAAAATGAACAGACTAACATGTGACAAGCCGACTTGGATGGCTGACCCCTTGCTTTGATAACCTATTATGGTAATAACGATGGAAAAATACAAACATTTTAAAACCGCTCGTCACTGCGAATATTTTTTACCGATTTATTGTTCTCTGCGTCGATAAATTCTCTTCCCTGCTGCATTTCAAGCGCTGGGGGTTTGCAATATCCTAGACTATAAGTACACCTCACGTATCCCACCCCTACATCTTTTAAATGGATTTCGCTATCTGCCGGATGGTTTTTCACGGTGCGTGTAAGGATCGTGGTGGAGTCCTGGAACGTGACGCTGCGTCCCTGTTGGGAATTGGGTCGGGCTCTCACTCGGGGGCGACGGCGATGGGGTGACAGCCCCTCCACGCCTCCAACCCTCTCTCTCTGCATCCCTTGCACGGCATAAGGGCTCTCGAAAACTCTCGATGACGGCGTCCACCGCCGTTCGGTAAGCTTTCGCGAAAAATCTAAAATGAAATCTGTTTATGAGACAGTCTGATGCAGTTCAAAATTGCAAGGTGTTGAAGTAAAAGCTGCAACGAACGTGAAGTTTGGTTTTAAAATATTCCTCGAGCATGTGTCCAGATTCAGTTCATGCCCGCTATTGCAGTAGGAAGGAAAACGGAGATGTTGCCGTGTAAATATTATACGAAAAAGGATCTTTCGAACTCATTGTTTATAACTACTCCGTCAAAATCTACGGCAGCTACAGTTTTCACTGTTTACCACTACAGTAAGTCGAGAAATGTACCAATATCGAAACATGACCGCTTCTACTTTCAAAAAGGATTATCTGTGAGCATTTAACTGAATTATAAGCCTTAAAACTTGTCAGCAATTTCCATAAATGTTATATAACGTCCTTTCTCGGATACGGTGTGCATCTACTTTTATTTAAAGGTGAAAATTCACAGAACTTATCCCCTTTTTTTCATTGAATAGCAATCCAAGTAGCGCTCCGTCAAACAGTAGTGATATTCTATGCATTAACAAAGTGTTTATAACAAGAATTTGAAATTTGAAATGGTCACTGAAAAAAATCATATTTCATTCAATTGAATCCAAATTGCAGGGCACACAAAGAATTAGCAATTGTTAAAATGGTTTTCTCTAATTATCTGGAGAAAGAAATAAATTGTAATTTAAAACGTTTAAACTATAATGTAAGATCATTTTGTAACATATTTTCTTTGTGAACTTTCTTCTTACAAGATTTTTATGTGACTTCCTATTTGCGAATTCTGCGCCAAGTAAGAAAGCGTGGAAATTTCCAGGCCGTATTCCCAAGTTATTCCATACATTTCTCTTTCACTGCCGCCCTTCCGTCTATTCCTTGAGAAACAGAATAGAAGGAAAGAAATACCAATTATTAGAATTTATCTATTTCCTTTAAGTTCCGTTCGCGTTATTCAATTTTAAGGAGCGAGTGGTAAATTGAGATGGATGGTGAATGCTTATCGAATTAATGAAGAAGAGCAGTGATATATAGGCTTGAACATTAATGTGGATGACGCTATGGATTAATATAGCGTATAGCATTAATTAGACCTTCGACTTGACGTCTTCGTTATACGACACCGACGCTGAGAAAACTTTCATAATACCACAAAATTGTGACTCATTCCTCTCGTGCATGATATATTTGATCCATCACCTTCGTGAGGTTCACGGAAGAAGGTAGGCGGGGTGGGAGGATTAGGTGGCAATCGATAAAGCGAGCCCGAAATGTAAATTGGAGTGTTGCAGGGGATTCGGGGATACGTGAGCGAGGTAAGAGTTCCAGGGGTAAGTGATGCCTGTGACAGGCAAACTAGAAGGCGCCAGTCGTATTTCAGGAGGTGATTTTCCAGGAAGATACTGAGCATAAAAACATTACGTGTGTTTGAACTTGAAACGACTTGAAAAAACGTAGGAGATCAGGAAAGGGGAGGGGGAGGAAAGTAAAGAGCCTAAAAACCATCAAGATACGGCCCACTTGAGGATTAGTAGGGGAAGGGTGGAAGGGGTGTTTGAGGGGGAAAGTGATAAATAAATGTCCACAAAAATATATGTCTGGCAGGGGGTGTCCACGGGGGAAGGTTAGGCCGGAAATCGGACGGAGGGAATCTCGATTGTCCTAACGGTGAAGGATTTCACTTACGGGAATAAATAATCACTCCCGTTGGTAGGGTGGTTATGGCATTGTGTTGATGATCTGAAGGTGAATGGTTCGATCCCCTTAGAGGTAACTTTTTTCTTGGGTCATGTGTGCCACCTGACATTGTCTATCTACGCATGTGTTAATAATAATAATAGCTCCATGTTTTAGGCGCGAAATTATACAAATGGTGCATGATACCAATAAGAGCAAGTGTTACTCTGTGAGTGTATGTCACATTAATGGTTGTGAAAAATTACTCCCGAGACTACTTCGAAGTGACGCATCATTGTTATGTAAGATTGATAAGTGTCAGAGAACGGTTACTTAGTGAGCATCTTTCTTCATTTCGCACAATTCTTTCGACATTACTACTTCAGTATGCGATAGAATCCAATAGGTTCATTTATGCACTCCTTAACCTTCGGAATTTCTCGTGGAATGAAAACATTTCTTCAGGAATCCAAGATTGCCAATTGAATCCCTTTTTTACATTTCTTTCTCCCAAACACCCAACGAAGGGGCAGGGCAGAATGGCATTGGGTCACAGCCTAAGTAGGTTGTTATTGCCAGGCAATGACGCAAAACGTCCATGCATGCAAAGTCAGCTGTAACTGCAAATCCCAGCTGATGCGAAATATGAGCTTTGGAGCGGCAGAAAACATGCATCATTAGCGGCTGTCGGGAGTATTGCTCGGCGATACGTCTCGCGGCGGCAGTGTGCATAGTCGTCCGACCTGTCCCGTGAGCCCGGCGGACTCCCTGCTTCTGCGTCCCGCAACTCGGCGCTCCCACGGGGAAAGCAAATGCTCAGGGAAAGCCCGATAGCGAGTGGTGAGAGTACCAGGCCGGCACTTCAAATCGCCATAGCTTGAAAACTTTATTTTACAAAGAGATCACCAGTACAATTTCATATAAATTAGGATTTTGAAATCAAAATTAGAAAAAATCCGGAGAGAATTTTTGTTATTTCTCCTTTGATATCTCATTTTCCTCTTTAATTGTAACGATAAGAAATAAACATTTCGTGCGAATAAAAATAAAAGGGCTCATATGTACCCAGATGCTGCTCCCTCTCCGTTTTTGACTGAGTTCTAAATGTTTATGAAATTTTAGCTTTTTTTGCCTTGTGAAATTATAGATTTTTTCACTGGGCATGACAGCAAATCAAGTTTTCGTGCATACCTTCTTGGGTATAGGGAAGATCTGTTTTGACTGCCGATTGACAGCTAGTTTTTGGAAAGTAGTTGTTAGCGCATTCATACTGGAAAAAGTGAATCCAATTCATTTCAATTCGCGAGAAAATTTGCCGTAGACTCTGTGGACATCGAGTTCAGAGAGCGTCATCATCGGCTGTAGAGAGGAAATATCCGCCTCCCCGCGTTCACCGTGAATTATTGCATGTGTCAGCTTAGTAGCCGGCGTTAATACCCTCTGGGTGCCCAACCTCATGGTAACACGTTTTTAAGTATGTACACTCAATACCCAAGTCTCAACCCCACCAACCATCCATTATTCCTAGCACCACCCTTCATCCCTCTCAACGGACAAATATAAATCTCTTCCGCGTGATCTCCACCCCACCCCAAATATGACAGATTGCGAGACGAATCAAGATATCATGTCCGATTGCTGATGTTAACTTAGGAGCCCGTTGATTTCGTCTTACGTGGAGACCGGTTGAGGGGACAGAGACAGAGCGATTTTTGCTTTTTGTGAATTAATATTTCTTCGTATAATTTCTGTGAATTATATTCAAACGAAATCAAATGTCATCATTCATTCAAAAATCTTGGCACCGCGAACATATTAAATATTTTTAAACATGGACATCAGACTTTTTTCCTCTGGTGTTTTGGTCACCGTAAATTATTCAGTGTAGCTTGAATACATAATGTATTTATATTTACTTTCCTGTGAGGCTTAGCGACACGAAAAGTTGCCCCACATCGAATTCAAACGAAATCATATTGACTTTTAGTCGCATAGAATATCCAAGTAGCGTGTTTAATTTAATTCATGGAAGTGAAAGTTTCCATATTTTTTTATCGTTAAGCTATTGGATAATCATTGTAATTTTATCATTGCTAAAATATAAAACAAATACTATCAATACTAGTCCTTTCTCATCTCTCGTTTGTTAGAATTTTCATTAACTTGTCAACTGAAATTTTTTAATTGGCTGTGTGTAAATTTTCCTTGTAATAAATCAGCGAAAAATCGCAATATGTGAAGCCACTAATGAACATGATTTGGTTATTTTTATCGATGTTATTATCTTAATTGAATTAGTTTCTCTTCTGCTCATATCTTTTAAACCGTAGACAGAACTACTAGAATGGTATCCTCATGTATTCACCTCTGCCGTTAGCCATAAATCCGAAGGTATGTCTGATAGGAGAGAGCAAAGCTCTCCTTGTACTGAACCATATATCACATTCCTTTTCCTCTGCCACCTGTGGTCGCCCACATTAATCTGGTGCCAGTAAAATCACACAGCTTACGTTAAGGTCTGTTATCCTGAGGCACCACCTGCATTTGAACCGAAAACGTTTTGGCAGACTGGTGTGTTTGCATATTGCAAAGCGTTCCTTCCTTACCTCTCCTCAATATTCTGGAAAATTATGATTTAAGAATGAAATGGCGAAGAGCGCTTGCGCTCTTGGACAAGTTTCCGATCATGGCTTAATCTTATTTTAGGTTTGTTATAATTGCGGCGATATTCTCTCAATGCTCCCACGATTCCCTCATTTCATTTCAGTGTAGACATTCCGAAATATTGGTTCGTCTTAAGTCAAGTAAAAAATGATCTCATTTGAATCATATTTTCAATTCAGGCCCGCAAGATTTCATATGCACGTGATGTGATTTATTTACTAGCTATACATTATACTAGAGGTTAAGTGAGGAGTGTTCGTAGAGGGAATGTTTAGTGATGAGGAGAGGTTCTTTTTACGACTTTGTGTGTGTTTCTTTATAATTGCCCAGTGTGAAAGAGTAGGTGTTTTAAAATTGTTAGCTCTAAACTTTGTTTCCATCATTATATCCGTGAATTTTAATCTGCCAATATAGATAGGGATCATGAGAATTGCCTTGGCGTCAGATAAGAACTCGACACCCTCCAGCCTTTCTCATTTTAGTAGCCCTGCTTGCTCTCTGTGCCGATTGTCACTCTTATTTATCCAATAATCCCCTCGCACCTACTTCCTTCTATATTTAATCAAGGGAATCACGTAAATAAACGTTAACTTCTAGCTTAAAAATGTTTGAATTCATGTGTAATAAGTCATATACTTCAGTTCCTCTGTGCTTTTTTGAGATAAAACGACACGAATAAAGTCTTGTCTCTTTAATTAGCACAGTTTGTGCCCCATCACATTTTTTTTAACTCCGGGTCACTTTAGGGCCGTGTTCCCAGTTTAATCGGCCCCATAACTTAAGCGTGTAAAATAGGTGAATTAGTATATTGGTTTACGGACTTATTATTTATCAAATGATTGAAAAATATCGTTGATATAATCTCCATCGCAAAAATAATATCATCATTATTTATTATATTCCAGTCAATGGGCTGATGCTAACACTAAATGATTTCTCACAATATAAAGATACTCTGATAGTTAATCATTTTAATACGATTTTCATTGATACCACTACGTGCAAAAGGAAGGAGCATGTGTTCGCTCCAATATTTGTAAGATGCCGCTTCCTGGTGAACTGAAGCATCCGAGGTAAGTATCCAAGTACGCGATTTACCAGGTGAAATGTTTACTAAATTCTAGCAGAAGAGGATAAGACTTCAGCTCGTGATCAAACAAATGATTGAGGGAAGAGTTATCGCGCACCTTTGAGACTTTTCCTCCCCTCCTTCCGAGTCTCCCCGCAGCCAGTTCGTAAATACACCGTTCCTTCCCGTCACTCCTTGCTCCCTGCTTCGTGTCTGCTGATTTCCACGCTCAAGTCGGGGATCAAAAGATGTGTCACGAGGGGCTTCTTCTTGAGCTGAATGACCTTCTGTGGCCCTGAGTAATTGGAATACGCTCGTGGGGTTCGGGAAAGGAGTGATAATTTTCACCACGCTGCATTGGTCCGACTAGCTAGTCAGTTCTAACGACGCCCGGATGGTGGCCAGAGGCGCGTCGACCGTCGATTGCGATGTGTCTGATTGGTTTCGCTAAAAATGACATCCCATACCTACCTATCCGTTATTTCTCTATTCTGGAGTGAATTATCATGTCTTCCATAAAAATTTGAAATTTTTCAAATGTTAATAATGGGTTCGGGAAACGGATATTAAACTTAATTAAAAAGATAGTAAAAAAATTAATCTTGTCTATTGGAGCGGGTCTCGTCCCAAATCCATCAACAAATTTGTCACACCGCTTTCTATGTTGCATACTCCTTTGAAAAATCTCGCTGTCCTACGCTGCTCGCGATCTTATTCTTTTATCAAACCAGCCTCATGCGGATGGATCATAGATACTCCAGGAGACGTCTAACAAGCTAGAATAAACATCGCTCTTGTACTTTATCATCGCATTTCTCCAAAACGGACTTGACGAAACCTAATATTCATCACGTGAAATTAACACTTGCTTTAAATTAAGTCTTTCTCCATCCATTGTGAATTGTCGAGCCTTAGTTTTGAAAAAAATTTCATTATTATCCTTTGGCAGCTGAGAACTTTGAACGATATCCTGACCCGTTGGTTGACCTTAGCCATAAGTCGACAACCCTAGAACTGTCTCGACCAATTCTCCAAACGAAGATGCTACCTGCCACTTTTCGTCCCTTGCATGCTCCTCGTTCTGCCACACTTCATTTTCTGATTATTATAGCTCATTCTCGACTTCATTTTGTAATTTCTTTCCTCTCTGGATTCTCCTTCAATTTTGGTATTTGGTAAACTATAAACTTCTAATTATGTCTTCCATGGATTCCTTTTTTCATCTTCTCTTCGTTGCACCTCTTCTTTAATTACACAGTTCATCTATAAAGTTTACAACATTCTTCCTGTTAGCCGAATATTGTTGATTAGAATGTTTTATCTGTTGTAGTTGTCTACCGTAGGCATCATGATACTTGGGTTATCTCAGCAGTCACGTTAAGTAATCCAAGATGCTATTTAATCCTCACGCTGCCTGTGTCTTTACATCATCTTTTTATTTATAATGGGCATCAAAAGATTATACCCATTAGTTTTATCTCGTTGAATAAAATACTTAAGTATTTTGTATAAGGCACGTGAGATCTTCAATTCCGGTAAATATTTAATTATATATGTATATATTAGTCGAGTATATATATATATATATATATTCATTTTAAAACCTTGGAAAGGAAAAATGGAAGTTTGCTACGAAAATTAAGAAAGAAAACCTGCTTAGCAAAACGATATTAGTCTCAGCATGTTTTTCTCCCAGCATCACATCTCAGCATATGCATATTCAGCATTGATCCAGATTTTTGGTGCTTGGTGCAATGATCAACCGTACACCTATTTTTATTTTACTACAATTAGTCAGTTTCATTAAATGATTAAGCAAACAATTATACTTTTTGGCGATCTGCACATGCAAGCCATTTAGTCAAAAACAATTCCTGATTTCCCAGTGTGTCAGCACTTAAGATATGAGTAAAAGGGAAACATTAAAAAATTTCCTAGACTGGATTAGGTGATTAGGATTATGTGGCTTGGAAAATTACCCCTTTCCAATTCTTTTCCCGCTTTAAACCCTTCATTTTGTTAAATGGCCCATCATTAAATGAAATTTATCTTGAGCCACTCTCTTACTATCATAGTCACTCTACATCACAGTTCATGATTTTTAACAATCGTGATTGCATGATGTTAGAGCATCACGAAAGGTTATCTTTTTTGGACACTCGACCATGACCTGCAGTTCCGTTTGTGAATACATAATTGAAAGGATCCCGCCCAAACGATTACATTTGTCGTGGAACACTATTTGGCACTATTTAATCTGAAATACGAGATCCATCCGATTGCCGACTAACGAAATATTTTTGTAGATTACATACAAAAATCCTATTTCCTCCTTTCCCGAGATTTGGTTGTTATACTATCTCTGAACGAAAATTGACCAAATTATGCTTCTACCTGTAATCCGTGTGATTTCCCCGGAGCTTATGCAAATAAATTATCAGTTGTGATTTTTACACCTAAGGTCTTCTTGAATCTGGCAACAAGCTGCCATTACTTAGAGTATATATTTAGAGGAATTAACAAAAAAATCCTAACTTATTTCAAGACATATTTAATTGCGATATTGATTATATTTTCAAAATACAGAAAATAAAGCTTCGTTATTAACTTTGCAGCACTTTGACTGTCCTCCAAAAACATCACAAAAGGATCTTTATCCCCGTTTTTAATTCTTATATCCGAAGTAACTTATGCTCGTGATTGCTATTTACGGGAAAGGACCGAATCCATGAACTTTCCTCTAACAGAAGGAGCTTTATTAGATTGTCCCTTCTCCGTTTCAGCATTGTTCGATTGCCGAGTTCCCTAACCAATTTACGGCGATTAGCAAAATTGGACGACTCCGCGTAATTAGCCGGCATTCGTCCCTTTTAAATCTTCTTTCTTTCCTCCCAGGGAGGAAAAAAAGAAAGAGTTTCCGCAATCGCCTCCCTTCGGGGTCACGGCAGAAAGTTCGGGAGACCGAGGAATGGTGACGAGAAAAGTGTGCGGAGGGAATCAATTCGACCTAAGAGGAGACGGAAGGAAATGGGAGAAGAAGCTGCGAAGGGATGGCTTAGGGGGGGTTGGGTGGGGAGCACAGGAGGAGGAGCAAGATGAAAGTGGAAGAGAAGGAGAGTTTCTTCGGGAAAATAAAGGTTTCCTCTCTCTCTCAAGTCCCGCACAAGTTGCGAGAGGAATTGGTCGCAGTATCAGTTAAGATGGGATTTGGAATGGCGGGGCCTATTTTGGTACCAGGGGGCTCAATGGTCCTTCCAAATGGGGATCGTAGGGCACGGCTGGGGCCATTTATTTGCTCACTTACTGCGATGCAACCCGTGGGGAGCGGAGGGGGAGGGAAGATGCCGCAAGATTGATAGTCCTTCTCCTTACAATTGACATTTGCCCCTTGTTCGTTAGTAAGGAGCAAAACCTCGCCCGTTCCGCCCTCGGACATGCCTCGACTCTCTTTCCTTCAGTTAAGGTTCCACGATAGAGATTGCGGTGGCGCCGTATACTGCAAATATTCGATATCTCAGAATTGGTGAAAATACTGATGGTACAACGGTTGTATTGCTGTTGCAAGTAGATGCGCAAGTTCTCCCTGGGCAGCGTGTGATCCCATTGGGGCGAGTCGAGACAGTCACCGTAAAGGTTGAAGTGAGGATTAAGTGGGGGGGGGGGAGGGGGAAGAAACGGTAGACTTCCACCGGAAGTTATGAGAAGTTTGAAGCAATCACCCCTCCAGCTGGAGAGGAGTGAGAGTCTTTCGTTTATTTTCGCTCCCTTATTGCGATAATAGTATTGGTTCGTCCAAATAAACACTATTTTAGCAGTAGGAGGGATGGAAGTAAGAAAACATTGGCGCAAACAAATTTGTGCTGCGTGAAATACCGTTCTTCTCCAAAGGTACTCTTCCTCTTATCAGAAATTTTGCCCACCGGAATAGTTTGATTATTTTTTAAATGAAAAACAACAAACGCCTTATTGGTACTTGCGGGAGATCTTCCTCCTTGTCGGGAGTAAGGGGTGTGGGAGGAAGAGCTGACCATGGAACTAGTTAGGTCGCCTCCTCCCCGACTGTGCCTCCTGGGACGCCATCCTTCGGCGAAGGATCCTCGAACCGAGTGCACCTACCTCATACTTAGGATACGGTGCTCAACATCCTCAGGGTCTTCCGGATGGAAACGAGAGAGAGAGGGAGGGAAACAGATTGCGACGGCGTTGATGGCAGGAGAGAGGCAAAGCGAATAAAACGATGCGGAAACTCGCTGGATCAGTTTCCGATACCCTGAAGGGTCTTATCATTGGTTATCTTTTACCCACTCGTTATTCCAAATTCCAAAAAACTGCGGGGGATGCCGCGACAGTGACTTGTTACAGCACCTTCCGCTAAATGTGTATGCATTGCAATCCAACAATTTCGGCGTAAAAATCATTCGTCTTGACCAGGATCCTGGTCATGGCGAGTGATTTTACTCTCTCAAATTGCTTCATTTTAATCCAATTGTTATCAACATTTGGACATCTACCACCCTGCTCCTCCCAAAACTTTGATAGAAAGAGAGGGGACTACCAATATGCCTTCTTAAAGCGGATCTAACATAAATAGAAAAATATATTAGGTGTCGAGAATGCACAATTTTACTTATATTTGGAGCACGAGGGATGGTCTTCGACGTCGCAAAGTCTTATGAACCTTGTTGGCCCTGCTGTTGCAGATGTTTTCTTACCTTCCGCCCGAATTTAAAAAGAAATCATTAATTTCCTACAATTTCCGTCCGACCTTCCACGAGGCTAATTATACCACCTCTCGACAAGTTCAAATTCCCGTGGCTGCCGGATGCGCGCCTTCTCTCACCTATTGCTTCTTGCGCCCTTTCAATGTGAACATCTATTGTAGGCTTTTTTATTATTTCCTTCGCCAATAAAAAAATCAGTTTTAAGCCATTACAAATTATATATTTACATCTTGCGCATTCAAAATGTCTCCAATATATATTGAAATTTCCAGAAAAAGATGATGATGAGATAATAATGATAAAATAAGTATCTTAATCGAATAATTAGTTCCTTCTTCCACCTATTACAAGCTGCAGATATGATATGAGTAAACTGTTATTATATTTTTCATTTTAAATAGAAGTTATGGAGAGGGGATGTGATTTTGTTGGGTAGAATCATTATTTTTTACCGCGTTACTTCATTTATAACCCTTAAGCATTCGAAAAATGAAGTCATGTATCATTCTATTATAAATGAGAAAGTGGTCTTATCCAACTTTCCACTGGAATCCAGAGACATCCGATGCAAACATGTGTACGTTTGACACACGATACAACTCCCAGAGATTTTGTTGAGAAAAGAATAAGATTTTAAAAAGTAATGAATACGCTCTCGGAACTTAATGAAAGAGATATCGATAAAATAATCGATATACGGTGGAGTTAGAGGCCGTGGCAAAATTAATTAGGACAATTTATGGTGACGTGGGAGGTGGCCCTTGCATTGTTGTATTAAGATGCTGAGTCGGATGAGAGACAAGAGGGCGGGGGATGGTGACGTGGGTTGGAGGAAGGGAGTGCATGTACTTATTGGGTAGGAAAGGACGAGGATCGTTGGTAAAGGATATCAACATGGAAATGAGAAATAGAAAGGTGAAGATGTATTAGGAAGCGACGGTGCCAAGCAAATAGTTTTTTCAAGGAATCCCTCTTTCAATAATTAAGCCAATTTTGCCCAGAGCGAACGTAACAGAAATATGAACCTCCTCTTAAAAATGGAAATGGCAAGGTGACAGATTTAATAAGTTTTATTCTCCTTCTAACAAATCAAAATGATCTAGAAACTACATTGTTCTCTCTTCACGGAAGTGGTGTTAGCCATAATTTTATTTACGATAAGGTCAAAAGTCATTTTATAAATTTTCTCTTTTTTTAACTCAAACCTCTGGTTTCATTAATTATATACCCTTATGACATTGATTCTTTGCTCTTGATTGAAAAAGAAGATGCTAATGTTTATGATAACCCTAAAATAATTAAAAACTTTTATGAAATGACATGCGATTCCTTCTTTGTGTCTCGGTCAAGATAATTTTTAATGCTAGTGGGAGGCCGGAAATCTTTATCTACAATAATTGATATACTTTTAAATCCACTCACTAATATACGACGGTACGTAGAGGGTGTAATAATACGAGTTATGCATACGTAAGTATTTGTTCAGACATGTATTTCCGTATATATTTGTTTAAACGAGTATACCCAAATACTTACGCACATGCGCTCATTCATTTGGATGCACATGATAAATTAACTGATGCGTTTGACTAAGTAGTTATCTGCATTATTTCGCAATACAGATGCTTTAGTTCGAATTTTTTGTGATCACTAATGATGTATCATGCCTTGATGACGCATCATTTTGTCTTTTTGCTGTCCCATGCGGCAGAAGGAAAAAATACTTGAATCTGTCTGGGACAACCTTTATCCGTAAATATATCCATTTCAAACATACTTGTAAGTGCAATCAATTCCGATGTGCGGCTAAATTATTTCCAAATATCTCTTCATTGTATGCAACTCAATATTCAAGTGAGGGCCTCTAGTCCTAGCCTAGCAGATGTTTTGTAAATTTTCACGCCGTTCTTTCACTTTTCCGCAACGATTTCCAGATTTGCATTGACTTTTAATGCTATTGTTTCAGTTTTTAATTCATCAGCAGCCTAAATCTTTAATTAATGGATAAAGCTGTCATAGGTATTATTCTTTTATTTCAATAAAAACAGTCATCGCAAAGGAACAAGTCAATATTAATTTATTCTCACAGAATGAAAGATTTCTCAGGGATATACCATTGATGTGAGATTTGTTTAGCATAGTCACAATAACAAGAGGTTTTTAGAAAAGGCTTGCTCATATTTCAGTGAAATTTAAGCGATAACTTTAATGTACCAGAAGGATCAATTTCTAAAATGAGAGACTAAATCGGGAATAAACTCGTTTGAGCGCTGAAGTATTAAATATCAATACCAAGAGAATCGTAATAAAAATTTTGGCAAATATTTTCGTGGTCACATCAAATAAGTTAAAAATGTTTTAACTTTTTCAAAAAGGAATATATTCGCCTATGTGGGAGTAGAATTGCATGAATTTGTTAGTTTTGCATGTGGTTTTATTCTCATGTACGGGTGGTTACCTAACCTTCCCAGCCACACGCCCCTGTGGCGGCTTTCGGGGCATGCTATTTATGCGCATATAACTGCGTTATTGCTGCATGAGAGCGCTAAGGTATTCAAATAGTTGAGTGTGGTAATCGGGATACCAACATAAGGACTAAATGCGTTTTAAACGGAAGTATTTGTACTGATGAGGAGAACGGAGAGGATGATTACACTGTGGTTGTAAACAGCGAATTAAATATACAAGTTGATGATATCTCAGCAAAATGTTTGCGGAGATGGTGGGGCTGATAGCTAGAATTTCGGCAGAAAGGATGCTGGCCTGCCTGATTATGAGTCGTAAATGATGGTAATTCGGTGAAAATTTCATCGAATGAAAATATACTGCTTCCCACATTGTTGAAGGAAAGTCGGTGTATATGGCGATAAAAACATTATTTCGAAAAAAGGCGATGAATGTTGGTTTGTTGTTTGGTGTTCTATGTGAAAATTGATGAGACAGGGTGAGAAATGAGTGCCGAACAAAAATGCGAACTGAATGCGCTGGTGATGGACAATGATTGACGAAGTGATCTGATTTTGTCGTGCTGAAATCTTGGTTGACAGTCGGAGTGGTCGGTGGACGAGATCGCAGGAGCGAAAAAACATGTGTATAAAAATACGCTTGTGCCAAAAAGAAGCAATGTGCAAGTTGGAATTGGCACAACTCAGTTAGTTATGTGTAATAATAAATATAGATGATGCTCGACGCTCTAAGTAACTTTAAAATCAACAGTTTTTACTTTACATACCGTGAATGGAAACCGCGTGAAATACTGGCATGTAAAAATTAATCCTTCCAGGCGTACCCTTTTATTCAACATCGGCATGTAAATGTAGGACGCTCAAGTATAAAAAGACGCCGTACATTATAATGGGCATATAAATCCGTGGAATAGAGTTTGAAATTTTTGTTTATTATTTTATTTAATTCACTTGTTGACTGTTTTAAACGACAAAGACTTTGGCGGAAGGCAGAGAAGGCGAAATTTTCACTCATCTGTGCATGTGCTCATTTAAGCCAATACTTTATTCGCAAGATATAAAAGGATCCTCAAATAACGTAATACATGACTGTACTTAGCCCCAAGAACAATATGAATGCATCTCCGTCGGTGCAACTTTTACGCAACTTTCGCCGCGCTGCACTGAGCTGGACGCTCTTCTTGAGATGAGGCTGTGGCGGTGGCAGGGCGAAGTGTAGTGTGACCCGTGTCCAATCCCCACGGGTGCCCCACAGGGTAGTTTTCTGACCGAAATTGAGTTGGTTCCAAAGCCTGACCCCTCAGGTCTATGCTGTCTTATTGCCCACTTAGCCCCCTTCTTCGATACAAATGCATTGAACTTTCGTTCATTTGTTCCGAGGTTCCATGCCAATAAATATTCAATTGCCTTCCTCTGGTCCAGCATTCTTCTCCTTCGTCGTGAATTACCGATTTGGTGAATCGCTCCGTCCTCCTAGAAACTAGTTATATAAAAAGGAAAATGTTCGAAAAGCATTGGAAATTCTTGATAAAAACACGGCATGTTAACCGCGGAAAACCATAAAAAGAGAATCGCCTCTTTCTCCAGACGGCACGTGCCGGTGAGGTTTTCCGTCCATCCATTCCATCTCATCATTGGCTATGTGTCAAAGCGTGTATTTTTCTTTCTGGATGATGACATATGCAGCGAGATGTAAGGATTTATTGAAACTGAATACCCTGGTCAATCGCTCTCGCCATTATGTAATGTTCATTAATAATAGATGAATTTTTAAGGATCTGCTTGTACATGTGAAGAATTCTTCGAAAGGTCTCGGTAACTGAACTGGTTTAAGCGCTCAGCCGGATATCGATGAATCGGGGTTCGAATCCCGGTCAAGGCGTGAATTTTTTTTCACTTTGGAATTGTTGCATTTTAGGCGGCTTGGTGTGTCAGGGCACCCGTAATCCATCTAGGATATCTAACTCACGCCCTATATCTGAAATAAGTTTTTAAAGGAATCTACATTACATGCTTCTCAATTAAACAGTATTATTTTAGAGGTTCAGAAAAAGCGATGGGGAGTAAACCTTGGTTTCAACTTCATATGGGTATAATTTGAGATGGCAATCCAGTTCTTAGTTTTCCAGCACTAAAAGAAAAGCTCATTTAGAATAAGTTATATTTTATATTTACTTAATAAATTCAAGAATTTCCATAACCCGTTAACTCTGCATTGCTATCTATAATCTCGTCAGACCAACAAAACGCGCCATATCGCGCGCACGAGACGCACAATGAGACAAGGAGAAATGATTTTAAAATTGTCACTGAGTTCAAACCTTTCAGAGTTTAAATGTCTCTCATTCTTACTGTATGGTTCAATGAAACTAATGTTTATTCTGTATTTCTAGAGATTAGACAAGGTTGCTGTATGTTTTATAAAATTCATTGGAACTATAGATATGAGCAAAATCATTTTAAGCGACGAGGATTTTATGTGTTTATGAAATAAAAACAGAGTGTATATTTTGCAATAATAATGTTATCAGGGGAGTTGATACGTCTCACTTCACCATTGGAAGTTTTATGTAAATAATATTTATTTCCTTGCATGGAATATGTGCAAACTAATTATTTTAAATATTTCTAAATGTTAAATTGCGGTGAAATTCAAATATATTTCTTGCATTTCCATTCGATTAATATTTTGGAGGCAGGAAAATATTTCTGACTTTTTGCCAGGGTAGAAAATAACATTAATTTTTGCAGGAAATCAATCAGAATCATAAGCTTGTAAGAAAAATATATAAATAAAAAATAAAATACAATAATAATCATAAGCAGAAACCAGAAAATGTATTCAAATTTATTAGCATGATAGTAGTCTTCATTTCACACTGACACTCTGTTTTACCCAGATTTTCCAAAAAATAGGATGGCTTTGTTTTGGGAAAAATCTCTATTTTGTTATCAAATGCAATGAGATGCCTCACGACAGATTTCGGAAAACTAAGCAGATGCAAAGTGCATAATGAGAGGTAACAGAGAAGGAATGATCCACCGGAATAAAACGGAATGAGTAGGTGAAGAATGGTGGGGTCTCAGTTTAACTGAGGAGTAATTTAGTCTCAATTGTTGAGTACTGCAGGGGATGGCTTGGCACTAAGTAAGAGATAGCACTCAGTAAACAAATGGATGCATTTCGGGAGAGGATTATGTTCGGAGGAGGGGAGATAAAAGCCTCATAAAAGACAAGATGATCGGATGTGGATGGAAGATGCCCCGAGGGTGAATGTGCATCCACGATGGAGTGGAGGGTGGTGCCAACCGCACATCCTCTTGTTCATGATCTCCTGCAATAATGTCTCTGTGTGTGTTTTTGTTTGTTTTTACGTTGGACGCTGATCGCTGTAGGAGTGAGGGGGTCACTTCTCTTGGGGGCGCCATATGGACCAGTCTTTTGCCTTAACACGAGAAAAAGCATATAAAATAGGGCCAACTTCGATGGAGGGTCGATGGGGTGATGGCGGGCAGTGTGAGGACGCGACGTGGAACGGGATGGCACGATGGTCCAGAGGGGTTGCGATAGTCGGGGCAACCGGGCCGGGGGGCAAGGGATGGAATGAAAGGAGGTCGAGTTTGGCGCGGGAGAAATGGGGCGAGAGTGTGTGGAATGGTGTTCGTAGGCCTCTTAAAAGGGGCCTGCAGATCGGGAGAGGATTAATCCCAAGCCGGCGTTGGGTCTCCCAAGTGCCCCAGTTTGGGTACTGATCAATTATTATCGGATCAGGTAATTTCTCGGTGTGAGTATATCCTCCATTAGAAATGAAGGCGTTTATTTTTTCTCTGTCGCTTCATTCCCTTGAGGCGCTTTCGAGAGCTCTTCCCATATCCGAGTCTCGACAACGGTTTGCGTTTCATCAAGTGTTCCAGCGGCTAAATCGGATTACCATACACGGACCAAATGTTCTAATCGAATCCGCGAACTATGGAGGTCGTACTATCCACCCAACTGTTCTGCGGTGTTATTTTTTAATGCAATTTAGAATATTTTAAACGAATGACATCCAGAAAAATAGCCCAGAGATGAAATAATTGGTTAAAGAAATTAGTCTTTAATGACGAACAAGAGGATTCCGTAACTTAAGAGGGGAATTCTATGATGTACATATCCGTGGATTTACGCATTCCCTGTTCTGCAACAAAAGTATTATTTAATTCTTGAAAAATAGACTTAACGCAATACCCCGCGATAACAATCAGCCCATGTATTACTTTCAGCAGGAGGATGGCATGTACCAATCGAAGGAAACCCTGCAAAGTCTGAAATCCACACACTCCGAGCGGAGGTGTCCAGTTCCTCCTTAGATTACCAGGAAAGTTTTGGAACCAGAAAATCACACAACTTGGTCTTTACTGGGCGTTTCCGGGAACCTGGGACTCGGTCCATTATCAGAGTGCCCTTACCCTTGGCCTCCCACGCCAACGTTGTAAACTACACAGTTTATCTAACTCAAAATGAAAGTGCAAAAGTTATTCTTTTCCAATTTACTTTCCAAAAGATTGCAAAAATAACAGGGGTGCTTCAACGCGCTGGTCTTAGAATTGACAAGAGTTCCATGTATTTTTTTCGTTTTGTGTAACTTTCCGAAACACTTCTCTACAAATCGCACTGTCGCAAGCTTCACTTCATGGAAACTTTGTGTTAATAAATGAGTGGACAAAATGTACAATTTCACCAAAATTTTATTTTTACGGGCCATATTTTGACTCCTTAAGTAATCTTCAGCTTGGACGAAGTGTTACGATTTAATAGTGGAAATTACCATTTTTGTCTAAATCTTTGCCGACACGCATACCTGCAAAAAATCCCTCGCAGAGAATGGAAAATGGTATATATATATAGAAAAAAAAAATATATATATATATGTATGTATGATTCATGCAATTATATTCTATTCAATTCCGACCTATTGTGTGTTCATTGCTGGAAAAGTATTTGTCAACTCTAAATAGAAGGGACCACTCGGAAAAAGCATTATTCAAGAATTAAATAATATTGAAATTTGATCTCAAAATTGAAATAGGTTTGATCCGCGACAAATAGAATCAACATCTTCAGAGGTTTGAGTTTATTATCTCGTCTAATGGGGAACATATTACAGATCGTACTTCGTCGTCGAAGTAAAGTTTAAGAGTACTAGGTATGTATGCCAATGAGTCATTGGAAGTGACTTAAGTATGGACCCCTGAGCATGTCGTGAGCTATAAACCATTGCTAAAATTGGCCTTCTCTTTGCTCTCATCAAATGTCTCTAAACTTATCCTCCCCGCTATTACACACATACCTCTTAAGGGGAAATAGTCTGATTGTCGTCAGTCTTTAAAGCTGAAAACTTAAAATTATAAAGAATCCACCAATGACTCTAAAAATATAGCACCTATTTTATCCTAAATTCTAAATAATTGGTTCCATATTATTCGCAACGTCTTAAGTAAACAACTCATACATTAAACCCAAATCCTAAGTCCATGTCCTAATTGTGAATTAATTCATTTATTTTCCGTTTATTTCTGTCATTATAATACGCCCAGCTTCGTCCCAGTCTCAAGGGTCGTAGTAGTACGGCAATTAATTTTAACCAAAGTCGAACATTGTAAGTATTATGAAAGATAGATTTTCATAAGCTTAGGACTGAATTTTATAATCCCGCAATGGAAACACACCTTTTGGGTAACAAGGATAATAAAAAAGAAATTGTTCTAATAATAGATCACTTGCCTACTTAGGAATTATGTGGCACAGTAACGTTTTGTGGAACACCGACTTTTTATGGAACATTGAAATGATTGCACTCATTCAAAGCCATGAACAATCGGCGGAATAGGGATCAACAGGAATGTAGGATTGTCATTAAAATTTGAAATTTCAAAGGAATTAAAAGGAAACTCCCGAAATCCAACCCAATTTGGATCTTAGATCGTCACTTTCATGTCATTACCCTAGATGAGAATAATCGGTGGCCACATTTGCAGCTGTCTTTCTTCGATCGAAAGGGAGTCGCTAGTGGAGGATTTGGGAGGCAATCGCAGGTGCGGAGCCAGTGGGTGAACGTTTGCTCGTGCAAAAGTGACCTCAGCAGTCCTGACGAGTCGGGAGGGCTGTGCCATTGCTGTATGGACGCAGGATGGGATAAGAGAGAGGGACTTAATCGGACGGAGAAAGAGGGCTGGGACGGCTATCTCTGAAGGGTGGTGGACAGGGGGTGGATGAGAGTGTGGGAAATGGAAATAGGTTGTGTGTGTGTCCTGTATAAGGAGTAAGAGTTCAGGGCACAGGGGGATCGGGGTGTGTCCATTGGTTTGGAAGCGTCGGGGTTGGAAAAAATAAAGAAAAAAGTCTAGGAATGAAAATGGGGTGTGCGACTTTGGAACGGACGGGGGTTGGAAAGGGTGGGAGATATTTGGAAGGACAGGGGTTGGGAAGGGCGGGTGATCAGTGCCTCTTGACATCACGAACTATCCTTCCTTCCTTTATTTATCTCCTGCCTTCTTCCCTCTTTATCTCACCCTAGGGGTTCAAGGGAGGTCCCTTCTCCCTCCCCATGGGATTTTTCCAAGTCATTCCTCTCATTCTCCCACTTCCCTTATTCCTCCACCCACTTTTCCAAATCCCTGGAACCCTCACCGGCACACCCGCGTCCCCCTCTCACACAAGCCGCACCCTCCCGCCCTTCCCTTTCGGAATCATTCGTCCCTTCTGAAAAACGTCTCCACGAGTCGTTAGAAGTGGGTGTATATGCTCTCACGGTCAATTTGCTTCTCTTTCCCTGAATAAGGGTGGTGGCCTGTCGGGTGGGAGGAGGAAATCCCCGGGGGAGGGTTGCGAGGGGGGAATGGGGAAGGGGAGAGGTGAGGGAGGAAGTGGGAGTGGGAGGAGGCGTCGGAAGGGGAGATACGGGTGGAGAGCGAAAGGGAGGGCTTGGAAAAAGGGTTTATTGTTTAGGAGGGAGGCGTGAATGAAGAGGGGGTGCTGGTGGAGCGCTGCAGGAGTCCGCTTTGTAAAGGATTCTGCCCACTTCCCCAGTTCGATGACGCTCTGTGTTCCTTTTTTTTTTGTAATTGCGTACGTGCGGCCTGAAGTGTCCAGATAACAATTGAAGGGGTTTCCAACCAATGGCTCCCACCGAAGTAGCTGTTTTACTTCCTTTCTTTTTAACCCTAGAATTTATCTTCCTTTAGCTGGAGAGGAAAATCGAGAAGGGAAAGCAAAAATTCGATATGAAGACTCACACAGAGGTCCACCTTGATAAAATATATTGTTAAAGGTTTCATCAATTTCTTTTTAAATGCCTGACGTAATGATTCTCGGTGTTTCCACTAAGACACATACATAATATTTATTGCTTCTTTGGGACCGCTTTCACCAAAAGCATTTTAACCATAGGTTTTTTATTTTCTTTGTTAATTTAAAGTGGTAATCATCCAACGAAAAATATTTTCGTTAATTCCCATAAGACCTTGTAACATGTATGTGTCTAGTCTCTTCATTATAGTTCAATGAAAACCTTAAAATTTTGTCGTCCAATTTTTGTTTCTTTACAGATGCTTGTGGAAACGTGGATTTTCACAGTAATAAACGCAAAGATTAGTTTCCAATTTAATTACCAATAGTTATTTGAAAATAAAATGAGCCAAAAGATATTAGCACTTCACCTTATAATTATAGATCTCTAACCTGCTATGTACTTAATTTTCGGTAATGCATAACAAAAATTTAATGGAGGAGAAAGTTGACTAAGAATTTCATCCGCAACGATAAATTATTTAATCTTGATAATTAAATTAAAACTTGTTAATTGAATGAATATTTTGTTAAATACGTTAATATCTTAAATTTTTTTAGCAGTAATTTACACTATTTTTTAGTAAAATCGTCCCTTTGAACTTTTTTATCGCATTATTGCTTATTATATTTTATGATACAATTGAAAGGATTATTTTGGTATTTAATAAAGTAGATTTTTAAATTTTAAATCTTAAATAAAAATTATTCATTCAATTTAAACATTTTCCTGTAGGAATTTTTGCATACTTGAAGAGGGTAGGGCTAAATAAAAAGTGCTAGAGAAATAATTTAACCACGCCATGAACATTGGATCTTCTTACTTAACTGCCTCTAGTTTGTGTCTGCTTAATCATTGTACCAACATGCGGAGAATCGCCAATATCCAGTCATTTGATAAACATCCTAAAGACGAAGAATTCTTCAACTTTGCCGACTCTTATAAAAATAATAATTCGGCTTTATTCGGGCGAGTATGAGACTGTGCCAGTCCCTTCTTCCATCTAAAAATCTTCTAATGCAATGAAGTAAAATATAATTACATTTAAGTGCTAAATAAATTTCAGAAATAACGGGAACTATATTTACAATGGAAACGCAGGAGCTCTACGAGTGTAGAAAGATACGCATAAATGTGGAAAAAACGTAAGAAATAACCCTTTTATACTTGGCGAAAAAACCCACTTGAGAAAAACTACCACACATGAAGGGAAGTGTGAGAAACCTGCAAGAACCTGCAGACAGATAATGTTGCTAATGGTATAATTTACTAGTTAAAAAATATAACTGTGCTGGACTCTTTCCCCAAAGTTCCAGAGAGGCTAAATTCTCAAGCTAAATATTGCAACTGGCAGCTCCCCTTATTTTCTCCCTATCAGTCCTTTTGATTCATGATTCGATATTCTTGGTCAAAAATATCTTACAAGTTTCCTGGTCGCAGTAGGAGGAAAGAAACCGCCCGCGACAATTCTTGCGGGGGCAGGAAGGGTAAGAACGGGGTCAGGGGGAAGAGAGGGGAGCTGACCGTTTGGAGGAGGAGACAGTGATAGAAGTAATGGGCCAAGGTTAGAAGAGGATGAGGGTGGAAAAGCCATCGTCACTCCCAAGAAATGAACCTGCTTCTCAAGGATTCCCGTACTTTTCTTGGTAAAAATTGTCTTGCCTCTGCAAAGAGCGATGCCAGTTGCGGGGCTGGGCATTTTAATTCGTCATTTTGATTAGGGAAATAATAGTTCTCCGGTTGCTGATTCCAATCACTACGGGGATTTTGTGACAGTAACTTTAACGGGATCATCTGCTAATGTGCATTAAAGTGCAAACATTCTAAAGCGTAAAAGGTGCAAACCAGGATCCCTCACAATCCAGCGCTTTAGCCAATTAAGCTACCGAGGTGTCCTCTAGCACCGTGGAATTATAGGGGATTTAAAGGAACAAGATAGGGGGAAATTTGAATCGGCTGCATATCGAGGGATCCGGGTTCGAATCTCTGTCAAAGTGATTGATTTTCACGCTTTTAAATTGTTGCATTTTCACGTACATTATCGGATGATTCCGTTAAAATTACTCACGCAGCATCTTCGCAGCTTTTTGAGTTCGTCAAATGAAATCACGTTAGGGGTGAAGCTGCCTTTAACCTCTTTGACTGTGGTGAAACGTGCACAACCATTTTTCCTGACGTTGTTTATACAGTATTTGGTCACATCGTCTTGCTCCTTTTAGGTCACTGAAGACATTGCATATCTCGGTCACTAAACTGGTTTAGGCACTCGATCAGATGTCGAAGAATCGAGGAATCGAATCCCGGTCAAGCCATGAATTTATATTTATTTGGAATTGTTGTATCTTAGGTTGCTGGATTAATTATTATGGGTAATTTGCCTGAGGGCCATAAATTTTGCCAATTCTTAGCATACAATTAAATTTTAGTCTTATTTGAAATCAGTTATTCCAACTGTCAAAATTCAGACAATTCGATCCACAAAATGTCCAAATCACTCTTTAATTTTTTTGCAATTTCTAGATTCCACTTTAATCTGAATTTCAAAATATTAATTCTTTTGAATTTCATTATTCAAATTTACAATAAAATCAATTCCTCAATTGATAAAGCATTGGGTTTTCAATTAAAATTTTGCTGACGGCAAATTTGCTGCCTTCATTAAATTCTAAAAGAGATGCAGTGAAATATATGGATTCAAAGTAAAAAAAAATTAAGTATTTTTTTCTCGATTGGCCGACTTTTCTTAATAAGAGTTCAAATGGAAGGCTCTAATACTGGCCTTGACTGAATTTTGTCTATTTTTCTAAATCCTTAATAATCACAGTATTCAACTCGAAGGTCAGTTAATTAGGTGATGGCAGAGTTCACACATTACTAAGCTTGACGGCGTGTGGATATTCACACATCAGGGTAGGGGGGCCAGTTCCTTTCCCTATACCGGTTATGGTTTTCCAGGAAGATCTGGTAGCCGAAAAATCACATATCTCGGGTGGAGCTGCAGGTGCCCAGAGTGCCTTGCCCGGGAATCGAACCCGGGACCCTCCGGTCAACGCTCTACTCCCTGGACTACCGCGACCCATGAATACTTAATATATCGATCTCACAATTATAGCATAGCATGTTCGCGAAAGTCATAAGTTTACGTGGAGAATGTTTTCATAGCTATTTTTAGCATTTTATTTATTATTACTAGGTATTATTCGAAGATGCTAACCTAATCTTATTTCTAAAAGCATTTTATACTTTTAATTAATCATGTGCATTTTAACACCCTTCTTTATTTTAGCTTTGTTAATGTTAATAAAGTTTAGAAAAAGAGGTATTAAAGTTTTTAATGCCTCTGTATTTTTCACTGTACCTTATCTAACACGATCCATTTAATGGCTGTACCGTTCAGCAGACTCAAGAAACTATTCCCTAAAACATTGAAATTGAGTGAGGTTATTGTAGCATAGACGCTATATTTATATCGACTGACTTGCTTTTAATGTTATGCAAGTAATTAGGCAGTTTCATTGAGAGAATAACATAATAACGAACACACAATGCTTAGTGAAGTGGTTTAACGGAAGAGCGTGACCTTCATTTCGATGAACGGAATTTTTAAGAAATTAGCAGCTTGTTGTATATTACCGAGGGCATGCGTAATTATGAACAAGAGGAGGGTACGGATTGGATAGCATATGGTTGTGTAAAGAAAATGTAACCTTGGTGTGTATAAGGTCATGCATACAATAGGATTTTGAGCATGCACTGACCTCAATGCATGCAACTAACCGTGATGGTATGTGTAAAAAATTTCTTAGGAAAGTTTGTAGGACGAGGGCTAATGTATGGATAAGGGAGCGATTGGAATGCACTCGAGTGACAAATGGAATTTTAATCAGCTGGAAAATATTACATTTTATTCTTGAAAGATCATTAGATTGAAACGCCTGGCGCAAATCCCGTAGAAAATCTTCTTGAGGAAGGATTTCTGTAGATACGTTTTCCATACGCGTGAAAAAATAAAACAAGATGTGTTAATTCATTAAAATGTGCCATTCCCTTGAGTTGCGCTCCGTTCTGTGTTTCTCCTCTGCAAAAAATTTGCCCATCAGTAACACTACCGTGTAATTTTACTGTTAGTTATTTCAGGAAGCATAAAATATTAGCATGATATTTTCGCACAAATATGCGTATTACACTTTAAAATATGCAAATCGATTTACGTCACCCATCCGAGCATGCATCTCGTACATGTGGGTACTTATCCTTAGCATATCGTGATCAAAATTAAACGCAAGAACATTTCACAATTACGAAAATAAATTTCACGACATACTATATATGGACGCTCGTAAATCCACATAAAATATAAAAAAGAAAAAATTAAATTTCACTATACATATTCACAACTTCCGGCACCATCGTGCAAACGTTCGGTAATGCGGAGGTATGAACAAAAAGAGGCGGCATGCACTAGTATTTTTGGCACGAATCATTTACTGCCCTTGGTGTTCACCTTTCATCACAACAAGGCATATTTAACTACTTATAATTGCGCTTCAGGAGAACGCGTTTAATATTCAAACAGCCAATGTACATACATATGAATCGTAAGTTAATCTTTGTGATCTAACATTTTATAACTTGCTGGAGCATAGAGAGGTGATGAATTCATAATGTGGCACACGCCTCGACCCTAGGAAGTGGTGCACGACGAGGCGACACCCTTGAGAGCAGCCCGCGTGGCGGGATGGGGAGCGGGGACAGTCTTTAATACATTATGAGCCTTAAGCGAGAGCGAAGGTGGGTGGCGGTGGGTGTTGTGTGCGGGGGGGGGATAGGCGGGTAGCAGGAGGTGGCGCCGGAGCCAGAAACAATGGACAGTCGTGGAGGATTAGTAGGAGCTATATAGTGGGTAAGAGGGGTCAAGTGGTCAAAAGTGGAGGGAGGGGGCACGGAGGGCGAATGGCCGACGGAATAATCAGGTGATGGTGCTCTTACGTGGATGCAGGTGAGCGTGAGTGGTTTTTTAGAAAAGCGGTGCTGGAAAAAGCATACTGCAGAGGAAGGCGAAGAGGAATGGAAGAAGGGAAAGGAGAGTATTTATTGTACCATTGTACAAGGCCCGTTAGTTATTCCACGGTGCCCTGGAAATGTCTTGCCGGTTCCCACTTGCACGCGTTTCCCTCAATTGAGGTTCATTTGAGAAAGAAATACAATGAAATTTTTAATCATTAACTCCCTTATTCTCATTATCCCTGATTTGTTCTCCTTTTCACTTGATACCGAAAAATGGTTTTAACATAAACGACATATGTGCAGTTTATTGAATATACCCGTACAAGGTTTAAGTTGGATTAAAGACTTTTTGAATGGTCGGATACAAAGAGTAGTGATAGATGGAGTTGCTCAAATGCAGTAGAATCTCTTCAGTTGTTCCTCAAGGAGGTGATATCGGACCTCTATTATTCCTTCTTTACGTTAACGACATTTACTTCGTAGTCTATAGTAAGGTACGTTTATTTGCCGATGATGCGGTAATTTACCGTGGTATACATGATCTAGAGGACACAGTGTCATCATCAGATGACCTCAATGCCATAAAACTAGGTGCGACACTTGGAAATTAGAATTAAGCTTAAAAAATCACGTAGTCATAAATTTTTGCCAAAAGAGCAATTCCCACCCGAACTCCTACTGCATTGAGAATACCAAAATTAAATACTTAGGCGTTACCCTCACTCACGATCTCCCCTAGGTGAATCACATGCGTGGAATATGTGGACAGGATAACAAAAAGTTGGGATTTATCGGAAGAATACTAGGCAAATGTGACGAAAAGGTAAAACAGAAATGATATCTTTCGCTGGTTTGGCCTCATTTAGAATATAGTATGCTGCAAGAATGTGGGGAAGTTGGATTAATTGCCGAATTGGATCGCGTGCAACGTAGAGGAGCTAGATTTGTAAATCGTTCTTATGATAAACTTAGTAGCATATCCAAAATATGAGAGCAGCCGTGATAGGAATTACTCATGGAGCGAAGGATTATTCCAAATTGAAGCTTTCCCAAAAATTGGAAGGGAGTCTCTTTAGCAGTGATGTTGAAAATGTGTTATTATCCCAATCGCACTACGGTAGGAGAGATCATGTTCATAAAATTAGTGTTCCAAAATTAAGCCTACCAGCTAAAGATTCTATACATTCGCAACATGCTCTAGGTGGGACATAACTAACGTAAAATGACAAAGCTCCTTTACCGTATCTATACATTTCCCTAGTCTCTTTCTAATGAATCCCAGCTTTTTATTAGCTATTCCGTTAATTACCCGAATGTGTTTCCCGAGGGCATGTTGTAACACACATCTGCACGCATTCAATTGAATCCCCTAAATAATACCTTCAAAATTGCTTTAAATAAATAGGTTGTAAATATTTACAAAAAATGGCCGCTATATACAATATTTTCGTAACATATATATATATATATATATATATTCATTCATTCAAACAGAAATAGGTATAAGGAAAGGGGATAGGAAAACACATAAAAGGCGAACACAGGACATGTGGGGAAGGCGGTTTTTGAGCAGATCACGAAAGTAAAAATATTTCCTTATGCGGGATAAGGAAATATTTTTACTTTCGTGATCTGCTCAAAAACCGCCTTCCCCACATGTCCTGTGTTCGCCTTTTATGTGTTTTCCTATACCCTTTCCTTATACCTATTTCTATGTTTGAATAAAACCATATATATATGTATGTATATATATATATATATATATATATATATATATATATATATATATATTAAATGGTGGAATGATACCAGGTCTCAACACAAACTTCTCCTTGAAAAGCCTAAATTATTATTTCAGTGTTAGTAGAAATTCATTTCAGACCGTAATGAAAGGAAAAACAATATTGTATTGTTGCTTTATTAGTAAGTAGTATGCCTTATTCATCTACATCTACATAAGTACCCTGCGAGCCACCAAAAAGGTGTGTGGCAGGGGGTGTAGCACCATGAGGGAAGGGTAAGGGTTGAGGGGGTTGGGGGTTAGGTGAGGAAAGGTGGGGGGAACCTGTAGGAAAAAAAATATATATATATATATACACACATACATATATATACATACATACATACACACATGTATACACATCCTCGCGAAGTCCCTAACCTGTACGTTAATACTTATTGTAATGAACTAAGTCCTGGGGAATTTCGACTACGAGCATTCTGGTCCCTTATCGTTCTTGGAAAAAATGACATTTTAAACCTGTACGTCTTGCAGTCTATCTCTCTAGTCTTATATTCGTGATCCCTTCGACCGTAATACGTTGGGGTTCGTATTATATCCTTGATGTCATCGGAAAAGGGCCCATCTTTAAATGTTTTTAATAAATTTAATCTATATTGGAAACGCCGCTGTGTAAGAGAATCCCAACCTAAATTGTCTAGCAAAGTGGATACGCTGCTGAGTTGGTCATAGCAATGTTTGACAAATCTAGCCCCCCTCCGCTGAACTCGATCTAATTCCGAAACCAAATTTATATATTGAGGATCCCATATACTGGCAGCATACTCTAGGTGGGGCCTGACCAAGGCAAGGAAACATCGTTCTTTCACCTTTTCGTCGCATTTACCTAGCACTCTTTTCACAAATCCCAATTTTTTATTAGCACGACCGCATATTTCTCGTATGTGTTTTCCCCAGGACAGATCGTGAGTAATTGTTACACCCAAGTATTTAAAGGAATCTACCCTCTCGATATTGGTTTGTTTCACTTTGTAACTATAAGGGAGGGAATTACTCTTTTCCCAAAAATGTATTACTACGCATTTTTTAAAATTCAATTCCATTTGCCATGTATCGCACCAATTTTGAATTGCATCTAGGTCGTTGGCTAACACGACTCTGTCTTCGTGACTTCGGATGTCCCCATAAATTACTGCATCATCGGCGAAAAGACGGAGCTTGCTATTAACTACGGTACTGAGGTCATTTATGTAAATAAGGAAAAGGAGGGGACCTATGACACTTCCTTGTGGTACCCCCGACGTGACCTTGACAGTATCGGATGATACACCGTCCAGGACGACTGTTTGGACACGATCACTTAAAAATTGTTTAATCCAGTTAATAATACTTTCGTGTATTCCATAGGTTTCCAATTTCGCCAGTAATTTGCAATGAGGGACTTTATCGAAAGCTTTCTTAAAATCTAGGAATATCGCATCAACTGGAATATTACTTTCACCGGAGTTTAATACATCATGTACAAAAAGAGCGAGTTGAGTTTCGCAGGATCTACCCTTACGGAAGCCATGTTGGGTATTAATTAATAAATCTTGGCTATCGAGGTGCCTCATCATGGAACTAACAATGATGTGTTCAAGAATCTTACAGGAAATGGAAGTCAGCGATATTGGCCTATAGTTACTGGGGTCCTCCCTGTCTCCGTTTTTAAATATGGGTGTTACCGAAGCTACCTTCCAGCCGTTTGACACGCTTTCTTCTGCTAATGATTTCTTGAATATTATATCTAGATATGGGGCAATTTCAGCCGACAGTTCTTTATACACGCGTGCCGGTATCTCATCAGGTCCCGGAGATTTGTTGGGGTCTATGTTTTTAATGAGTAATTCTATTCCGCGGGTGGAAATATTGATTGCTTCCATTGAATGCTGAAATATTTTCGGAAGGTTCTCGGGTGTATTTTGTGAGGATATGTTAAAAACACTCTGGAAAAATGAGTTTAATATGTTGGCTTTATCTAAACTATTCGTTACTTTATCCCCCTTTTCGATATTCAATGAGTTTACGGTGGACTTGTTTCCCTGCACTTCCCTGACGTAGGACCAAAACATCATTGGGTTATCGTTTAAATGTTCGCCTAATTTTTTCCTTTTGAACTCCGCTAGCGCCTTCCGGAAGGCCTTCTTGGCAGTGGACCTAGATGCTTTGTAGTTCTGTATGGTTTCGTTGATTTTATCAGGGGAGGAATCTTTAACTGCGTTTTTCATTCTGGCATGGCACACCCGTTGTCGCCTAAGAGATTTCCGTACTTCAGAGTTGTATCATCGGGGTTCCTTATTCTCTTTTATATATTTACTAGGTATGAACCTCTGTATTGCTGAACGTGTTATCCTAAGAAATTTATTCCAAGTATCCTCGACACTACTAGTTTTGCTTAATTCGTCAAATATAAAAAAAGAACTTTTTAATTCACATTTTAAGCCATCATAGTCCGCTTTATTGAACAAATACACCTTTCTCTTAGGTTTGTTGACTTTATCTACACTTAGAGAAAATTTAACGTTTACAGCCCTGTGATCACTGATTCCGTCAACAACTTCTATATTTAAGACCTTTTCGGGTATATTTGTGGCTAACAGATCAAGAATGTTCTTTCCCCTTGTTGGTGAAGTGACTAATTGATGCAGGGAATTCGAGGTGAACGCGAATAAGAGGGACTCGCATAGATCCTTGTCTTTACCTCCATTTATAAAACTGTACGAATCCCAATCTATTGTGGGAATATTAAAATCACCTCCGATAATTAGGCTATGCTCACTGTTGTGGGATGTAAAGCTTTGTATCTGTTTTTCTAGGTCTGGTATTGAGTTAATGCTAACGTGGGGTGGTCTATAATACGCACAGATATATATTCTTTTCGATCTGGGTGTTTTCACTGAGCACCATACACTTTCTATACAGCTATCAGGAAATAACTCGGCTCTACTGACGTTAGAGTTCTTAACCGCAATAAACACTCCTCCTCCGGCTCTATTTTTTCTGTCGTTTCTATAAACTATGAAGGACTTGGGAAATATTTCGCAATCTGCGATGTCATCTGGTAACCAACTTTCAGTTCCTATAATGATATCCGACTCTGTGCTATGAATGAGATGGTGAAATTCCGGTATTTTATTTTTTAAACTTCGGCAGTTAACTACTACTACGGAAATTATATCCTCGTCTAAAACCTTCTCTGCGGTCTGCTTTCTGGGGATGTTATTTAATCTCTTTGATGTCTTAGTATGCGATCGGCCTATATTCTGATTAGTAATTTTATATTTTTGTCTCATTAGCAGTGCAAGTACTTGGAAGTACTTATTAGTAAGTTCCTTAATGTATATCGGATACTGCATTATTTCCCTTGTTATGATAAACAATAAAATAAATACATGGCATGCATAGCACATGTAGCTGTGAAAGGGACATCAAATTATTATTTATTTTCGACATTAGTTGCTACCTTCTTCGCTTGGTGTTGGAAAACAACGTTATAACTAACTATACATATATTTATTTCGTATGTGCTGAGGTAACATCAATTGTTCGTACTAATATCGAGTAAATTTTTGATAGTAAAAATTATATCTATTGTGTCTAAAATTTTTCTGAAAAAATAATGTATCCATACATTGTATGCTTATGTACATTGTATTATACTATCTTGATACAAAGGATGGAATGCTCTCTTTTCGTGCGGCTGAAGGAATTTGGCATTAATGGCATCATATTCTATTTTTTCCTCATTTTTATGAATTTTTCTAAGAACATACATTAAGAAATATTTATTTTTTTGTATTTGTTTGTAGTACAAAAAATACACTTTATTTAAGTTAGGGGTGGCTTCATTAGAGATTACCTTGTGCAATCGATGGTAGGCCATCGAAATGTAATAAAAATGACCTCATAATCGAAGAGTATTCCGTTTAGTGTGTGGATTTACCAAATTTTAAAAATAAACTGACATTTTCTCTTCTCCATTAAAAGATTATATTAGATTATTTTACACTTACATGTACTTTAGCCATTGATTTTTTTTTAATCAAACAGTTATCTTTTAAATATTTGGGTATTCACTGATTGCCCAACACACCCTAAACTTTTTTTTTATTAAAATTAGAAATTGGATACTATTCACATTATTTTTTCTGTTCGGTCGCAATTTCCCTATTCCTTTTCTTTTGATTCAGCGCTTTCCCAAAGTATACATATTATATCTCACTATTTTTGCAGGTAAATAAGGTTCCATCGATCGGATTCCTATTGGGTTAACGCGATTCCCTCCTTATTTTTCAACGATTGTCTCATTTCTGCATACACTGTTCTAGTTTCTATTTTGCCCACCAATTCTCTTCTCTATCGAGAGTCTACATCTACATAAATGCCCTGTGAGCCGCCAAAGAGGTGTGTGGCAGGGGGTGTAGCACCATGAGGGAAGGGTAAGGGTTGAGAGGTTGGGGATTAGGTGAGAAAAGGTGGTGGGAACCTGTAAGAAAAAATATATACATATTCATACATATATACCTTGATCAAAAAGTTCCCGGAATTTATTCAGAAAATTAAAAATACAAGTTTATTCATCTAAATCTATATTGTCCCCTTCAAAGTAATCCCCATCGACTGCAACACACTTATGCCAGCGCTTGATCCAATCCTCGAAACATTTTTTATATTCGGTTTTCGGTATGTCCATCAGTGCTTCCTGCGATTTTTCCATTACTTCTTCTCGGCTGCTAAAACGCGTTCCCCGTAATGGTTTTTTAACTCGATTGAACAGAAAGAAGTCACAGGGAGCCAAATCAGGTGAATTCGGTGGCTGTTGGATGGTATTTGTTGCATTTTTCGTCAAAAAATTACGAATAATGATAGCACTGTGCGACGGTCTCGACGCACTGTGCGACGATTTCTGGTCTCTTTCGGCGAATTGCTTCACGCAAACGTCTCATAACGCCCAAATAATACTCTTTGTTTACTGTCTGGCCTTCTGGCAAAAATTCATGATGCACTACACCGTTGTAAACCATGAAAACCGTCAGCATTGCCTTCTTTTTTGACTGAAAACGACGTGGTTTTTTTGGTCTCGGCTCATTTGGTGAACGCCATTCACTTGCCTGATGTCTGGATTGCGTGTCGTACTCATAAACCCACGTCTCGTCTCCAGTAATGATCCTTTTGATGAATGTGGGATCGGATTCAGCCTCGCAAATCATGTCTTTTGCGACGTCAACACGGTCTCTTTTTTGTATGAAATTGAGGTCTTTTGGCACCAACTTTGCTGCTACACGACGGAAACCCAAATCATTAACCACAATGTCTTGGGCGGATCCATAGGCAATGTTCAAGTCCTCCGCTATTTCTCTGATGGTTAATTTGCGGTTATTGACTAACATTTCTTTTACTTTATCAATTTTTTCACCGACTTTCTATGTCGATGGTCTGCCACTGCGTTCATCATCTTCCATTGACTCACGACCACTTCTGAACCGCTCGTGCCACTGGTAAACGACCGTTTTTTTTATAGAATCGTTGCCGAAACACTTTTCCAACATTTCCAACGTCCGTGCGCCACTAAATCCGTTTTTTACGCAAAATTTAATACAAGTTCGTTGTTGCAAATTTAAATTCATTTCTGCAATTGTAAAAATTCGCCAACATACACAGAGATAGATGTACTCTTGGCTACGTAACTTTTGCAAATGTCAAGTTATGACACTAGGATTTAAAGGGAATATCAACAACAGATGTACCAATTTAACAAAAAAAACAGAACTCAAATCGGAACGATGGGAGTGCCACACGGTGGTTATTCCGGGAACTTTTTGTTCAAGGTAGTATATATATATATATATATATATATATATATATATATATATATATATATACATATATTAAAATATACATATATATATACACATACATACTCACATATCCTCGCGCAGTCCCTGACCTGTACGTTAATACTTATTGTAATGAACTAAGTCCTGGGGAATTTCGGCTACAAGCATTCTGGTCCCTTATCGTTCTTGGAAAAAATGACATTTTAAACCTGTACGTCTTGCAGTCTATCTCTCTAGTCTTATATTCGTGATCCCTTCGACCGTAATACGTTGGGGTTCGTATTATATCCTTGATGTCATCGGAAAAGGGCCCATCTTTAAATGTTTTTAATAAGTTTAATCTATATTGGAAACACCGCTGTGTAAGAGAATCCCAACCTAAATTGTCTAGCAAAGTGGATACGCTGCTGAGTTGGTCATAACAATCTTTGACAAACCTAGCCCCCCTCCGCCGAACTCGATCTAATTCCGAAACCAAATTTATATTATGAGGATCCCATATACTGGCAGCATACTCTAGGTGGGGCCTGACCAAGGCAAGGAAACATCGTTCTTTCACCTTTTCGAGGCATTTACCTAGCACTCTTTTCACAAATCCCAATTTTTTATTAGCACGACCGCATATTTCTCGTATGTGTTTTCCCCAGGACAGATCGTGAGTAATTGTTACATCCAAGTATTTAAAAGAATCTACCCTCGCGATTTTGGTTTGTTTCACTTTGTAACTATATGGGAGGGAATTATTCTTTTCCCAAAAATGTATTACTACGCATTTTTTAAAATTTTATTCCAATTGCCATGTATCGCACAAATTTTGAATTGCATCTAGGTCGTTGGCTAACACGACTCTGTCTTCGTGACTTCGGATGTCCCCATAAATTACTGCATCATCGGCGAAAAGACGGAGCTTGCTATTAACTACGGTACTGAGGTCATTTATGTAAATAAGGAAAAGGGGAGGACCTATGACACTTCCTTGTGGTACACCCGACGTGACCTTGACAGTATCGGATGATACACCGTCCAGGACGACTGTTTGGACACGATCACTTAAAGATTGTTTAATCCAGTTAATAATGCTTTCGTGTATTCCATAGGTTTCCTATTTCGCGAGTAATTTGCAATGAGAGACTTTATCGAAAGCTTTCTTTAAATCTAGGAATATCGCATCAACTGGAATTTTACTTTCACCGGAGTTCAATACATCATGTACAAAAAGTGCGAGTGGAGTTTCGCAAGATCTACCCTTACGGAAGCCGTGTTGGTTATTAATTAATAAATCTTGGCTATCAAGGTGCCTCATCATGGAACTAACAATGATGTGTTCAAGAATCTTACAGGAAATGGAAGTCAGCGATATTGGCCTATAATTAGTGGGGTCCTCTCTGTCTCCGTTTTTAAATATGGGTGTTACCGAAGCTACCTTCCAGTCGAAGTCCAATGAGTCTAGGAGAATCTTTTTGTTATTGATTGATCTGCTGGATTTATTCGAAAGGAACCCAATTTTTCTTGAGTGCTAACTATTTTAACTAACCAAACTCTTCATCTCGCCGTAATACATTTCAAAGATAATTTAAAACGACATCTCAACATTATCGCAGGATGTCCAGGCGTAAGGATGTGTATGAGTATGAGGTGGAGTTTCTCTCACGAAAGCCATAATCATTTTAACAGCCAGGCGCATCGACTATGAAAAAACTACAGGTATATCTTTCCCCGTTATAAATCGCGGGATAACATTGAAAACATCATTTAATTTGTATTTCGCTAATCTGCTTTCGTTCTTTTTGTTCTTCAAGACCTCACGCGTCCCTGCTTTCCTCCAAATCGTAGCTTTTTCCCTCTCACGACGGGCTTTCGTCTTTCCCCGTTTTCTCAATTTTTCCCTCTCCTTCGAATCTTCTCTTCCTCGAATCCGTTCTTCCTCTCAATCTTTGTAATCCTCGAATTTACCGTTTTTGTTGATTGAATAAATCCTTTCGAAACCGTTTCCTGTCGAGTCTTTGGGCTAAAATGAGCGAAATATTTATTTATGGAATTTGTTCTGCCCTTTTTTGGCCCCAACCCTTTTTGCTAGAAATAAATTCCATTTCGGTATCCTCATTTTAGCGGAAAAAATATGTCAATTTAGAATCCGGAGGAAGGATTCTCTCGCTCTGAATTTTTGAGGCAATATCTCCATCAAAGAAGATTTCCCCACCAATAGGTTTCTTCATATTTCTCTATCGATTCATAGATAATTTTGTGCTAACTACTCAAAGTGTGGGTATAGGCAATTAAAATCTGTCGGTGGCGGTTAATGGAAAAGACTTAAGGGATGGGTGAGTAATGAGTGAGAACATGTGAGTCTGAAGATGACCGAAAAAAATGAAAATATATTAAAAATCACAAAAAAGTAGAGAAGGGTAATTGAACACTGCAAGCGTTTAGATGGACATGGTTGGTTATTTCTGGATGTCCTCTTGGATGAAATTGAAGGAGAAATTGGTCTGGGTCTCCGACGGTCCTGAATGGTGGATAACATCAAGGTGAAAATAAAACCTTGAAGGAACGTTGAAGGGGGTTACACAAGGCAGAGAGTAGAGAGTTGCCACGATATCGTGGTACATCCCTGTAAAGATATCCCTGAACGTAAGAACAAATGCATTCATATTCGTAGCATGTGCCTGTAGGGGAATGCGAATTTTCAAGGGAAGAGGGCCTTTTCTTCTGTTTAATATGATAGTCAAAAGTCAAAAAATACTCGATTAAATTAGGCCTTACTAAGAGTAGTCTTTTAATAATAATATATTGTAAGACATGGGGATATTTTGATTAATTTATTTTAAATAAATATGCATATATATATATATATATATATATATATATATATTCATATACATTCCCTTATAAAATTAACAATACTTTTATCACTTAATTTTTCATGAAATTCCCTTTCCTTTAATACCCGACTATTGATAATGCTTTTTTAACAGAGGACCAGAGAAACTATTACAATAATACCGCATAAATTAATTTATGCTGTTTTAGTGCTGGTAAATATCTTCAGTCAAAATGTCTTTGATTTTTGTATTCGGAAGTACTGGTGTGAAGGAAATCCATTATTTAATAATAATATGAAGTGTGATCCCCAGTTCAACTGACGAGTTCCACTCTGGCAACTTTATGAACATGGAGAATTTGGATTAATGAAAACAGTCATGATAAAAAATGAGTTACTTATGCTATGTTTACTCTGAAGAAACTTTTGACACTTGTGGAGTACATGTGGAATAGTTCACAGTTACTGGTTTTTTTCAATCAACTTCCGTAAAGTTACATGATAGCCTAATTTAACTATGTTATTTTATTTGCGAGCGATTATATTTAGATAGTTAAACATCGAAGTAAAAATAGTGACGAAATAATTTTCTAACGAAACAATGTTTAAAAATAGTGTTTTATCCTTTCCAATGTTCATTTACCGGTTTAAGGTTTGTTTGCATTTTGAGACCAATCGATTTTTTCCATCGTATGCGTAATTTTTTTCTCCCCCTGAATGCACATCATACTCGAGCTCGGTAAAATTGAAAATAATTAACAAGCTCTGGATTTTCCATATTGCGAAGGGATGAGGATTCCGAAGTGGAGTGGTACGACGTGCGTAGCGGCGAGCGCTATCAATATCCGTCGCCCGTGACTTAATTAAGGCCGGCTCTCTATTTATTTTTTCTCCTTCCGATCGCAGTCAATTGACTTCGTCCATAGGGAACATGGTCTCGCGAAACTATAATTTCATTTGACTTTTCAGATATCGCCCATCTGCCTTTGTCTAGAGTTTCACTTCTGTTCCATTTGAGGCGAAATTTTGTACGGTTAAATAATGAGGAAGCATATGAAAAGCGTACCTTTATTACTGAAATGAATCTTTAAAGTGTACCAAAGCCGAAAACAACGAGTTTAATAATTATCCAGTGCCTGGATTGAGCCTAGGACTGTTTCTCTTCTGTTCCCGCACCCCTTTCCACATAGGCTTTCGAACGGCAAATAAATCCCGCTCTTCTTAACATTACCTGCGCGTCCTTTCATTTCTACCACATCCAAATCCACACCAAAACCCGTCGCCTGCATTCATCGCCTCTCTCCGCTGCTTCTCATTAAAAAAATATATTACACACCTCGCACTCAGGGCGTAGGTACGTACTAGGCGAATCCCGGCGGTCTCTCGCTCAGGCAATCATTCGAATTTCTCCAATACCGATTCGTATTTTTGCGCCTTTGGATGTTTTGCGGAATAAAAATAAAAAAATGGAATGTCGTAATTCGGCAGTCCATTTTATTCAGCCGGCCCCTCAAACAATATTATTTTCCCTCACATAGTCGACGTTTGAAATTACCTTCTCTCGATATCCACTATAAAAATCATCACTTCGTTATATTTAGTCTGATGGGCAGTTAAATTTTATCATTTTTTACACATTTTCTTTGATTTCATTTTAAAACTAACTGCTCGTTAAATTTCCGTGAAACAGCGGATTGGTTTGAGTTCAGGGGAGAAGTTATTTGAGACCCGGCGGTCAATTTTCGCAGCGAATGGACTCGGCATTGCTTTAGCTTTTCCCATATTCTTTCCCCAATAGTCGTCATGACATGTTAAAAATATTATCATGCATATTTTTCTGAATCTATGTGATGTTTTACGTAAAATGTTCATCTAAAATATTCTTTCCCACGTTAATTAAATACAGGTTCCTGGATCTCGTATTGTGGCGAGCAGTAAAACCATTTTTTTTAATTCGGAAATAATACAAACTCGTTTAATTTTTATCTATATTTACGAGTAAGTTTACATTGGTTCACAGCTGAAAGCAAATCGCGGGCACTTGTTGCTCCAGAAATATCTCAATAGTATTTCTGCTAGACAGGTGTAGATGTGTTACTTCATAGTTCGATCGGTTTACTCGGCGGGCATTGTATTCTATCTTCATTAATATTCATTAAAGAATTAAGTATTCGAATGATACTTTATATGCAAATTTTCACTCTGACGACGGGGTATTCCTTGAGGTACTCTATTCATTTTTTACGCATACTTCTAGCAGTGGAGAATACTATCTGTATCTCTTCCTGTCAATTTTGTGCTCCCCTGAACCGCCGTCCGTTTGTCCCATCTCCTGCGGATTCATTGCAGCCCGTTCCCACTCGTTCATTCGGCGTTGGCTCCCGCCCTCACCCCCATCCGCTCTCACCCTCCTCTTAGAAGAACCCTCGTCACTATTCCGGTGCCCTCGCGGTTATGCCACCGTTCCGAAACCGCGTAATACTTCTGAATCGCATGGAAGCTTCTCCAATTCATTTTTCTCCATCTTCCTCCTCCTCCTCGCAGGCCCTCCCAAAGGAAATCACTATCCCCGCATCCTTTCCCTCCACATCCCCACGTGGAGAATGGAGCTCCTCGACTCCCAGGACTACTGCATGGGAGTCGAGGGTGGCCGGGCGCGGTGGCCTCTACTGTGTAATGGGAAAGGCTTCCTGTCTTTTGCGGTCCTCATTGCCATTTCTTCTCCCAACTTTCATTTGACGTCCCCTCTATCTTCACTTTCTTCTAAAATGAGTGAGCCATCGATAGCATTATCATGTACTCGTATATCATCGAACTATTTCGTTGAAGTTTAGCGCAGAGATAATATAAATATATATTAATAAGCTTCGCTCCTATTGCTGTCGATTTCATTAGCTGTCAAATAAATACTTATTCCACTTGTCAACTTTAAAAAGTCCCAAATTCATTAAATTCAATATAATTTTTCATTATTTTTATGCGAATTATTTCATGTGACCTCCGCTCTGGCGGAAGTTAATCGAGTCATTTAATATTCACCAATGAATTTAGCGTGCCCCCCTCTCGGTTTCTCGGCTATTTTCCTTGCAATTGGTTCCATTGTTCAGTTCGTAACTTGCAACGAACTCTTCCACAATGGGTGGTTTTAATTTCTGTACATGTGATCGCGTTTGCATATTTCTATGACAACCTATTATTTCATTGCTCATTAATATTCCTAACATATCTGAATATGCGCCATGTTTGAATCCCACTACTTCATATTTAGCCTGGAACGTGATAGCTCAGGGGTTGAGCGTTGGCCTACTACTCGGAGGTCCCGGGTTCAAGTCTCGGGCATGCACCCTCAGCTTCACCTAAGCTGTGTGATTTTTCGGGTACCAGATCTTTCTGGGAAACCAAAGGCGGATGAGGGAACGCAACTGGCCACCCTGTATCCTGATGTGTGAATTTCACATGCCGTTCGACTTAGTATTGGATGAACTTAACATTATTTAATTTACAAGTTGGAAAAAAATTAAACATTAAAAATTATCAGGTATATATGTAGGTGCATGCGTATGTTAGTTGGCAGTTTGTGTGTTTTCATGTGTGTGGGGAGTAAGGGTTTTTGCATGAATGTATACCGTCTTTTTTGCGGAATGTATAAATTTGTGGCCTTTGCATGCGTTTTTTTCTTAATTACGGGTGGTTCCCTCGCCACACGCCCTTGCGTCGCGCCGCGGCGGCTTGCGCAGTATTAAGTAGATGTCGATGTAGAACTCTCTCCTACTGCAAGATCAACCTTCCGCCTAAAATCTTTCATTTCTAAGTGCCAGCGTGATTCGCCTAAAATGTGAATAATGGAACAGCATTGATACAAATGATACGATTAAATCATCTTAATCTAGAATTAGAAGTCTTTAATTATTACCTCTTCATGATTTACGCATACCGAGAAGTACAGTTGGGCTATAGCGCTTTGAAGGAAAAACGCAGAAGGACAGACTAATCGTGGTCGTCCATGGGAAACAGGAGATAGGTAAAACTCTAATCAGTACCGAAGGAAAGTGGATAACTTGAGGGACACCGCTAAAAACACGCGTAATAATTACGGCTTGTGCAATTGAAATATAAAAGTAGTCAACTATCTACATGTTATGTCCCAAAAACAAGTAGAATGATTGTTTTCCACCAATGCAGATGGCTGGATTGGGGCGATTTGTGTTGGGCAAGGCATTGAGAAATCTTGGGAAAGGAACGCGACCAACGTCAGTTAACTGTGAGCATTTACATTTTACTGCAAGACTGGACCCCTGTTCGACGGTCACCTCACGAATTCACGATTCCACTTTACATGGAGCAATGATATGCGATGTAACTGTTCATTTAGCTGGGAAAATTGGGTTCGGAGACCATAACCATGGTTAATGATGCTCATGGAGATGGAGAAATGTCCCAAGTGATGGTTTTCTGCTTGCACTAGATGTCCGAGGACGGTAGAGAGGAGGTTGACGATGAGGAATGCCCTGTGCATCCATCAACAACACAGTGTGATGAAAATGTGCTAAACGTTAGACACATGCCCAATTCTGATTGACCCCCAAGTGTGAGGATGTTAACAGAAGAGTGCAATATACAGAAAACCACATTGCATTGCATTCTAACAGAAGATTTAGCCATGAGAAAGGTGTGCCAAGATGGTCCCCAAGATGCTATCGGAAGATTACTTGTGTGACAATCTTGCCCTAGACCTCTTGGACCAAGGTGAATGTGACCCGAATTTTTCAGAATAGGTAATTACTGGTGACGAGACATGGGCCTTTGAGTACGACCCAAGTATAACCCCTTATAGTACAATTTTGGGCCACTGAATTACGTCAGAGGCTATGACGAGGGTCCTGTTGATGCAATACAGGATGTATACCACAACTGGTGGAGGCACTGGCATTGGTGTGTCGATATACGTATAAGGGTGCTCTTATGAAGAATTTTAGCAATGTGTTGTTTCATCTGCTATAATTTTTTACCAGATATATTCTACTTATTTTTGGGAGAGTTTTTCTAAGCTTCTTCCGATTTTCGAGAAAGATTGGGTACCCTGAAATTGGGTACCCAGCTAGCGTGTAACCAGATAGACGAACAAATTATTTGAATCTAGGACTTCCGGTCAGCAGCGAACACTCAAATTATTAAGCTTTCACTTCTCTTGTTTGAAAATCGCATGCCATAAAAATACATTCGCATGCCATCGATACGACCTTGCAAAGACCGCATTGATTCATATTGTTGGATATTTTAAGGTTAAATCCTATTGATAGTTACCAATGTCGGTGCAAAAAAACGGTTAATGGTTTTTTCAGAAGACTTGTACCGCGGATGCGTAAAGGTTTTAAAAGACCATAGTGAGAAACTTTGTCAATATTCTTTACCAAAATTACTGAAATTTCAGCGGTAATCTCCAACCGTTGTCACGAATAATATGTTCAATACGATACATGGATCACACGTAATACTAGTGTCACTCTATTCATAACTTGAAATGAGGATTATTTCTTCGACAGATATATTGGCCAAATCCACGTAAATATCCATATCATATAAATCCATTTCCACGTAAATACAGCCATTTAAACTCCCTACTCTTACCACTTCTCTTGCTGGACTTAATTTGCATTGAAAATTTTTTTACTCGACGAAATCTTATTTGAATTATAAGCTATACATCACGTGCCTCTCCCATTACTTCATTTTAAACTCGCCTAATATGAGGGTATTAATTTATTAAAGAACAGTTACACTTCAAATAACACCATTTAAGTGGATATTTCAGTTAAGTATTTGTTATCTTTCATTACTATATGCAATGAAAGGCTAGAACTATTCTGTGGCAAGATATAAGGGGTTGCGTACCTATGTTGTTTGAATTTATTTGTAATTGAACTTTTTTAAAACTGACGAATAGGATAAAAAATATTTAGCAACAAAAAATGTTAAGGATAATCCACAGTTCACTAGCTATTCCGCCAGTATTACTTGAGAGAGAGAGGAAATAAAACGGTTTATCTCATGGTGAGTTAATTCTGGGAAAAGGCGAGAATTAAAGAGCTCACGGGATTAACTATTGAAAATGTGGCTGCAATATTTCTTGGGGGATCTTTCGCTGAATATATAGGTTTCTCATGAACTCGGGATATTATATTCTCGCATAAATTCAATTTCATGGTAATCTAAATGAACACAACCGTTAGGTTTTTTCGCTCTAGCCATTACCATAGTATACTGCCTGCGGGTGAGCCCTGATATTGCTTCAGCGGGGTTTCATGTAAATACTTATGTTAGCGTATTATCGCTCACATGAAGGCATTTTAATGCATCAACTCATGAAAAGCATTTTCTTCATCGGTGTCGTATATTATCCCTTATGAATGCCTTGTCTGCAAATGATATTTCTTCTTTAATGTTTAAAAATAATTTTTCTTCCATGGCAAATATTTGTTCATGAGATTCGAGTTTCTTAAATCATTCATTCAATATCTTTAAATGTACCTTATTTTATGTGATATAACTTATTTCTATTTTATGCGATGGTAATCTCTTCAAGACTACGTAAATGAATAGTACGCTCCTCAAATGCTAGTGTACAAGATATATATAAGAAATCCTAAGGAGGCAGGAAAAATGGATGAAGGGCGTATTGATCGGGATTGGGATGTTGAAGACTTTAATGTAGGGGAGAATGTTAGGCAAAAGAGGAAGAAAGGGCAGGAACAGGATAGGGATGTTGGACGGGATGAAGGGAGAAAGGAAAAACACAGAGTTGAAGAGGGACCTGTTGTAGAGTAGATTGCTGAACTGTGCTATGTTTCGAGTCACAAAATATTTATTTGGTAGTTGTGTCAATCCATAAACCTACCTTGAGCGGGAGATTACCTTATAATGATATATAAATACATTATATATATATATTACTATTATTATTATTAAAATATACATGTGCAAATAGACAGATGTCAGGTGGCACACTAGTCCCAAGTGTTACAATAAACTTGCCTTGGAAAAATAACATGGTTTCTGAAATACAATCAATATCACAAAAGATAATAAATAAAATCAGTTATAAAAATGTGTGTATATATATATATGTGGTTCAAATCCCGGATAAGGAAGTATTTTTACATTTGTGATCTGCTCAAAACCGCCTTCCCCACCTTTCCTATGTGCTTCCTTTTTTGGTTTTCCTATCCCTTTTCTTTATTTCTATTTCCATGTGTATGAATAAGTTTTCGCCGTATGGCGGGACTTAGAGTTTGAATGTGTATATATATGTATTTCCATGTGAATGAATATTTTTTCGCCGTATGGCGGGATTTCGTGTTTGAATGTGTGTGTGTGTATGTATATATATATATATATATATATATATATATATATATATATGTATACACTTTTTTGGAAAACCCACAAACGTGTAATGTAAATTCACTGATAGTCATAACAAACACAGAAACCAAAACACACAAAAGAGGGACTCACTGGTTCTCGAATTTTCGGTGGTCCAACCACCTTTCTAAAGAGGAATTAGGAACAGAACTATATATATGTAGTGTGTATATATATATATATACACACACACACATTCAAACACGAAATCCCGCCTATATATATATATATATATAAATATATATATATATATATATATATATATATATATATATATATATATATATATATATATATATACACACACACACACATTCAAACACGAAATCCCGCCTATATATATACATACACGAAATCCATATATATATATAGTGTGTGCGTGTACATTAATTTGCTGCTTTTAAATGATATCGCTGAGTCAACGAGTGGTAGTACACAAGTGGGTTACTTACAAGTTGTGCGGCGGCTTTAGTTTTTCTAATGCAAGTGTAGATCATCATGCGGAGGGCAAAAGACTCAACTTCGAAACTCCGAATTAAGGAAATAGTTCTCAACATCGAAGTAAGAATAATTTTTGCTCAGGCTTCAGTACGGAGTTTTATTCTATTGTAGCAAAGGGTGAACTCTTGGGAAATAGACTCTCAAGGGAACTGAAACATTAGAAATGTGGGTGTTGAGGAAATTGACAAGATCAAGTGTAATCGTGGAAATTTTGGGGGAAAATACAATTTTATACAGCAATGGATTGATGAAACGTAAGAGAAAAGGACATATCGTATGGCAAAACTGAAAAGCCTCGAGGCCTTCGAAGAAAACCCTGTTTGGTAGGATCATGAGAATCCGAATAGGAAAATAAAATACTTACTATAATGGTCTGACGTTCTAACTGCTCTTTATTTAACTGATCCGTTTAAGTATATTTACTTGTCATATTATCCCTCAGATAGTATGCAAATTAAGCACGCTTAAGGTCATATGTTTTACGAAAATATTCACTGAAGTCCAAAATATGGTCTTTAATCAAATAATCGTCGTTTCCAGAGCCCGATCAAAAATGACTTACGCCCAAGTGTGCCATTGGTGGATCTATATTCTCATAAAACACACGGCTACTTCCTTCACAGAGCAAACGGAATTCATAAAACACCTTGGGCAATCTGGAATTTCCCGCTCCGCCGAGTTGAATGAGTGGATTGGAAGGTATCAGCGCGGAGGCGGCGGCTAGGTGGAATACTCCGAGTGGGGAGAATGGTCTTCAGCGGTAAAGGAGTCTCTAGACGGAGAGTTGAGACTCGAGTACACACTCGAAAACTTTTCCTAGTGCACATAGTGTCTATACGTTTCGACCACCGGGCCTGCTCTCCCCAGGGTCTGAGCGAAATCGGGAGGAGGTCAAAACCTACTCATGGCATTAATTTTTCAGGGGAAAGATCCAGTGACAGAGAGAGAAAGAGAGAGGGAGAGAGAAGAAGAAGAGAGAGAGGGAGTTTGTGGCGAGGGAAAGAGAAAAGGGACGAAAGGCAAATGCGGAAATTTTAATATCAGCAACGTGGATAAAATAAAATGAACCTTGGAGAGTATTAAGAGGAAATCAATGGAATTGAAAAGATTAATACTACTTAACGCTAATAACTTAGTAAGTTAATAATACTATTAACTTAACTATTAATAGTTGTGGAAAAACCAAAAAAACTGAAAATCTGATTTCTAATTATTTTATATATAAATGTCACCACCAATACGAGCTGTCTGTTCAAAACCTTCAATTTTTTTCAACAAGTGTGTGGTGGGAACTATTTTGTGTTAGTTGAAACTGGGATCCAAACGTGGAACAAACATTTCAGAAAAAATGATAGCGTAAATCTGAAATAAAACATTATGAGGCAGAGTGATTATCTGGAACTTATGAACTTCATATGATTACCTCAGTAATTGCTAGGATGGATTTTAATCTAGGCGATAAAAAAATCTAGCTTTCCGCCATTCTCCATGTTGTCAAAATTATCTTATTGTAATTTTTCATTTTCAGGCAGTATTGATACATTAGGCAAACATATAAATAATATGATAAAAAATGATGAACGGTGATGACGAAGTTTGAAAAATGACAAAAAAATTCAATAAAAAGCCTCAGTATCTATTTAATTCCATTTAGATTGCAGTGTTCTTCAAAAGAAGATGCTTATGCATGGAGAGGGAAAAATTAGAAAATTAAGTTCACAGCAAATGTTCTAAACTGTATAATAATAATTAATCAAGCCACTATGCTAAATAGTAATACAACCACGGAGTTGAATTGCAGCTCGTTTAGATAGGCACTTGCAGATCAATAATTGATAAGTTAAGCAGAGGTCGGCATAGATGTAATTCCATTAATTTCATTAAGCTCTGTAGGGATCATAAATATAGATATACCCTAATATTTATTAAGTATACATGACTAAAACTGCGCAGAATATTTTCCTTGTGACATCCAGAGCCTGGGTATATAGTATGTGAATCACTCCCGCTGAATCTAGGGGTTCGATGTAATTGGATTAATCTTCAATTTTGTGCATATTTTTTCTTCGTCTTTCTCCAATGGCAATCACCATCTACGATAATTTCCGCGAAATTATCTGCTTTCTCAGGTGTCAGATTGTTTTTCATCACCTCATTTACTATTCGGAACGTATAAATCGAATGGTTGACCTTGGGACCGCTGACAATCGGGCCCAGGTTCGTTTCCTGGGGACGCCTCTTGGTACCCTCAGCTTCACTCAAACTGTGTGATTTTTTGGACCCCAGTTCTTCCTTGAAAACTGATTCCCCTAACGTTGAGGGTGGGTGAGTCAGTTCCTTCCTGGGAACACGGAAAGAAACCGACTCCCTTACCCTAATGAGTGAATTTCACACGCCGTGTAGGACCTAGTACTGGGTGAGCTCTACCCTCACCTGTAAAACCAACCTTCGGGTCCATAGCTGTTGTTTTCTTTCGCTATTACATTCCTCTCGACCTCTCCCTTCTCTCCCTCTCGTCCAATACGAGTAAACCGCATTCGACCCTTCCATCCCATCTGAAGTTGATGCGAATGTAAGCGTTTTTCCGGCGTCTGGTAGGGAAGAAATCGCAGCCCCCACCTTCCCTCGTCTCTTCCCTCGGCCTTGCAGGGGAACTCCCTCTCCTCTTTCAATCCTCCGTTCCTCGGGTATTCATCGATTTCTTTATGGGCAAAGAAACCGCTCAATACACGACTCTGCGACTCAACATCAACTTAGTCTGCTGTGAGACAATCCATTGCCTAGACCTGCATATATTAAGTGTATTTGTACTCGTGGCTAGACCATTCAACCCATACGGTCACCCAAGCGAACCACGTCACATCTCTCTTCATTTGTAGTTTTCAGCCTCTGAATCACCACACCTCCATACGCTTTGTTATATTTTTGTCTCTCTTCTTCTTTCTGTGCTCGACGATTTGGAATCTTTCTGGATAAAGTCCTTGCCAAAGTTCGGGTGCATTTATATCCCATACACTAAGTAAATTACTGTTCTGGGGACATTTGTAATATTATTAGCTACTGTTGACACATTTCGGCAATTTACTTTATGAAATAAGTATGTTTATGCGGTCCAAGTTCAATTCATGTCGAATTTAAATGTTTGTCTTCAATAAATTATTTTCATACTATCGTTTGTCTTCAATAAATTATTTTCATACTATCTTAAATATAGGTTTGAATCTCAAATAGTTTCAAATTTTGATATGAATGCATAAAATGTATATCCACCAAAGTAATTTTTCCTATTTTATACGCAATTTCTCTGAATTAATTAATATTGCTAAAACCTTTGTGATCAGTTATTGCTTCTCTATTGTGAATTATTTGAATATACATGCTTGGGTGAATTAATAAAACCCGGTTTTAATGTAAATGGTATGGAAGTTTCATGTTAGGGTCAAAGCTGGCGTCGAACTTATGAGAGGAGGGAGAAGAATGATGTCAATAAACTTGAAAAAAGCAGCCTATTTTGATAAAATTTATTTGTTTTTTATATGTAATATTTTAAACAGTTTATTTGAACGAAGAAAATAAATTTTCTTACGAAACGATATAAATGGGGCAGGGTGTGGGGTTCCCTCCCATGGATTCTCCACTGCGCCGTGTAAAGAGCTCAAGGTAACAACTCGGAACTTGTTTCTTCCATTCATGAAATCTCCGACCAAACATCTCCTTGTTTTCCAATTTCCCCAAAACAACTTTGCATTAACTTCTGGTACGCTACGTAAGCGGCTTTCATTCCTACAAAAATCAAAATTTTACCTTAGGAAAATGAATACGTTGAAACTTCGACCAGTATACATGATTGGTATAAAGGGTATCGGAAAAAGTTTCGAAAAATTAGATTTATTTCAGATATTGCTACAATGCCTCGAAATTCTTTAAAGAAAATCCCTTGAGCGTCGACACACTTTTTCCAGTGGCTTTTTCCCGACTCGAAGAGTCCTTGGCAGACGGATTCCTGAAGGTCCTTGAGGGTATGCGTGGAAGCTTCTTTTATGGAACTTAGGGTCCAATAGTGGTGTCCTTTAAGGGAGGATTTTACTTTTGAGAATAGGAAATATTCTGCTGATTCCGAGTCGCGACGAGTCGCGAATGTATATATATATATATATATATATATAATCCAGTTCTGTTCTGTTCCTAATTCCTCTTGAGAAAGGTGGTTGGACCACCGAAAATTCGAGAACCAGTGAGTCCCTCTTTTGTGTGTTTTGGTTTCTGTGTTTGTTGTGACTATCAGTGGATTTACATTACACGTTTGTGGGTTTTCCAAAAAAGTGTGTATATATATATATATATATATATATAAACTATATATATAAATATATATATTATATAAAAACCATAAACACAGTAATCAACCCGAAGGTCGGTTTAGTAGATTATGGTAGAGCTCACCCATGTACCAAGCCCGACGGCGTGTGAATATTCACACATCAGGGTAGGGGGGCCAGTTCCTTTCCCTGTACCGGTTATGGTTTCCCAGGAAGATCTGGTACCCGAAAAAACACATAGCTTCCGTGGAGTTGCAGATGCTCAGAGTGCCTTGCCCGGGAATCGAACTTGGGACCCTCCGGTCAGTAGTCCAACGCTCTACCCCTTGGACCGCCGCGACCCACTAAATATATGCACACTCACACACACCACTCAATCCGACCTTACACACCACAGTAAAACAACCCCATACATGACGCAAGACTCAACCTTTGCACCAGCTAATTCTCAGGATCCCACAGGCTGTAAAACTTTCTTAAAGAACTTTTCCCTATGTTGCACATTGATGACGCTACCCCATCTCTACTTCCCCAATGTCCCCCTCTCGAATACAAATGATCTGTCAATCTTAAAAGCATTCTGAGGTAGACTAACCCTTTGGCGCCCCCCTGACAAATTGCCTCATTTTTCACAACTGCCCCCGATTTAAAACATGTCGGCTTATCATATCTGCTCCCCACACCCCCTCATTACTTGCCCACCTCGCTTCCACAGTAATTATCTCAAGAAAATGTTTGTCTATATTCTAACATGCAATCAACACTCTTCATTGTACTCGGGCGAATGCATTACCCCCTTTCCATCCGCATGAACAATCACCGATTCTCCTGTAACTCTGCCTCACTCTCTTCTCCTCGTATCCTCATACGCAAATTCCCTCAACCTTTCCTTCAACCAGTGTTTCTCTGTAACCTTTCTAGAATCCCTATCCAATTCAGCCACATAAATAGAGGTGAGAACTCGAAAATTTGTTTACCGGATTTAACCGAATTCACTTTCACAGTGGGCACCCAATGATTGGGTGTGCAACGCAGTGCGAGAAATGCTGAAAATGGGGTGGTTTTTGGAAAAAATCAGTCGGAGGAGGCTGACGTGGCCTGGCGTTTTCGTCACCTGCAAGAAAGGATCGAGACGTAGCAAGAACTTGCTCTCTTTGTGGCCACTCTAGTTCTTTATACGTAAGCATTCAGCCTTGAGTAGGATAAAATTCCCAAATTTCCCGACAAGATTTCCCCGACAAAGGATTAAATAGTTAGCACCAAGTCTAGCTTCATGAATATGAACTAAAAGTTTATCACTTTGATTATGGATATTCGCGTTGCACATTTACAAGGTATGTATGATTCGCGACTGACTTAGAATCAGTACTTCATGTGGGTCTGTTGAATTGCGATATGGAATGGCATTTCAACGCTCCTAATACATTTTCCTAATGCATATATTATACTTGAGGGATCAGTTCTAAAAAACTAAGAAAGTACATAAGTTGTTCATTCTCAGTAATTCGGGTCCCCAATCCCAAATAAATTTATTTTTGACGCTTCATTTCAGTAATTTGCGATTCGCATTATTAGTGGAATATATGCCTATTTCGTTTTTCACTAGCCTTCTTCATGAAGACACAATCTACTTGTTTTTCATCTTTGTTTGAGTGTTGCCCATCTCAGGCCAGGGTCTTACTATATTCGTTATGCACATTCAAAACATTTCAACGGCTGGATGCCGGCGTTCCCTCAACCGAAATGGGGGAGCCCGTATTATAGGCTACCTTTGGTCGTCTTCTACATTTCTTTGGTTGCTTCCCTCGCTCATATTGATACTAATTGTTTCCATTGAGCCAACGAAGTCAATTCGAGAAATTAAATGCGTGAAATACTCGTCTAAATCCGCATTCATGAGATTAAAAACAAATTATTTTCCTCAAAAGTATTTCAATACAGAGAGCTTGGACAATGATCATATTTACCAAATTTGCCATTAAATTCATCCAACGAGCATTAATTTTAGGTAAAGAGATATTCTGAATAAGGAAGTAAAATAAACAAATTTTTCCTTCCGAGCAAGCAGTGCAACGTGATCATCCAGCCAAAAGGCGATGCACATTTTACTGGCAATGTTCTACATCTACATAAATACCCTGCGAGCTACCAAAATGGTGTGTGGCAGGGGGTGTAGCACCATGAGGGACGGTAAGGGATGAGGGGGTTGGGGGTTAGGTGAGGAAAGGTGGGGGGAACCTGTAAGAAAAATATATATATATACATATATTTTCATACATGCATATACATATATTTTCATACATACACATAAATACACACACATACACACATGTATACACCTCCTCGCGCAGTCCCTAACCTGTATGTTAATACTTATTGTAATGAACTAAGTCCTGGGGAATTTCGGCTACAAGCATTCTGGTCCCTTATCGTTCTTGGAAAAAATGACATTTTAAACCTGTCAGTCTTGCAGTCTATCTCTTTAATCTTATATTCGTGATCCCTTCGACCGAAATACGTTGTGGTTCGTATTATATTCTTGATGTCATCGGAAAAGGGTCCATCTTTAAATGTTTTTAATAAGTTTAATCTATATTGTAAACGTCGCTGTGTAAGACAATCCCAACCTAAATTGTCTAGCAAAGTGGATACGCTGCTGCGTTGGTCATAACAATGTTTGACAAATCTAGCCCCCCTCCGCTGAACTCGATCTAATTCCGAAATCAAATTTATATTTTGAGTATCAAATATACTGGCAGCATACTCTAGGTGGGGCCTGACCAAGGCAAGGAAACATCGTTCCTTCACTTTTTCGTCGCATTTACCTAGCACTCTTTTCACAAATCCCAATTTTTTATTAGCACGACCGCATATTTCTCGTATGTGTTTTCCCCAGGACAGAACGTGAGTAATTGTTACACCCAAGTATTTAAAGGAATCTACCCTCTCGATATTGGTTTGTTTCACTTTGTAACTATAAGGGAGGGAATTACTCTTTTCCCTAAAATGCATTACTACGCTTTTTTTAAAATTTAATTCCAATTGTCATGTGTCGCACCAATTTTGAATTGCATCTAGGTCGTTGGCTAACACGACTCTGTCTTTGTGACTTCGAATGTCTCCATAAATTACTGCATCATTTGCGAAAAGACGGAGCTTGTTACTAACTACGGTACTGAGGTCATTTATGTAAATAAGGAAAAGGAGGGGACCTATGACACTTCCTTGTGGTACACCCGACGTGACCTTGACAGTATCGGATGATACACCGTCCAGGACGACTGTTTGGACACGATCACTTAAGAAATGTTTAATCCAGTTAATAATACTCGCGTGTTCTACTGTTTTAAATAGTTGAAGATTCCTTGGTGCGTAATAAATTATTAAGTTAATCTATGCAAGTACTAATATGGAAACTATGTTCTTGTCTAGCATATCCAATGCCTAGAGAGGTAACAATAACCTCATTTGATGGCATAAATCCATTTTATAATGACAGTTAGTCAATTTAGTAGAATTAAATCACATTTCACCGAGTATTTAATTTTAGGCAAAAATTAAAACTAATCCTTGACAATAAAGAATTGAAAAAATATTAAAATTCAGCTTGTAGCTAACGTTATTTTCTGATTTTTATGGATAAATTCTTTAATTTTCGAATATTATGAAATTCGCCTATCATAAGCGTGTGGAAGTGTTATGCCTTTAATCGGTGGTATTTTCACTCCCAATTTTGTAGAGGAATTTATTTAATGTTAAAAACTTAGGATTGAATCATTCATGAAATTTATTAAAATGGAGGTTCATACCTTCCAGTCGCTCTATACAAGTTTTTGATGTAAAGTTTCGACGGTTCCCTGGACGAAAACAGATTCTTGTTTGCCCTCCGAAGTCGAATTAAAAGAGTACCCTCGGCAAACACTCGTGACCTACTTCCTTCGGCGGCGTCCAGCAGAGGAGTAAAGACACATTAGCGGAGTGATAAAAATTCACCCTAATTACCAAACTTCGCGAGCGCGAAGGGAATTGAACTCGGTCCAACCGCCGCCGCCCGCGGGAACAAGCATCGCTCGGCCTGCGTCGATGCCCGGATTCCCGCGTTCACAGCTATGCAACATAAGGGCAGACTTTCTGGGGAATGCCGAAGAAACTTTTCCTTGCGTCGAGAGTCATGAATTACAGCATTAACGTTCCTTTTTCGAGACAGATTAGGCGGTTGGAATTTCAAGTTTTGTTTCGACATTCTTATAGACAAATTGAAAAAAATGTCTGATTTGTGCACTGAAATTTACATCTTGCAGGCAGAAACGAGGGATACCTTGCTCCCAATATTGTCGGTAGATTTATGGGATCTCCGTACATTTAGCACTGTAGCATGCTTGAAGGTTCTATCAAGTAGTTTTCTACTTTGGTACTGGCGAACAGGTGTTAATGAGCATTGAAATATAATAATTTAAACAATGTGTGCCGTTAATTATGCTAGCAATTACGGTATCATTTTAGAAAATTTTAATTTTTATGTTATCTTTGTAGTGACTGTCATAATTTTAACTTCTTAAAATTAATCATTAAATTATAATGTCGTGATCAGGAACATGGCGCCACTTTATGGCTTCCAGGAACGTACTTGCTTGGAACTTATGTTTGGTTTATTTATTTCGTAAACCGATGTTATCAAGACGAATGATATCTTGTTTTGATTAAGTTACTACGGATTAATGGGCCTCCATAAAAACTTAAGCGGCCTGTTCTGCATTCAACAGCTGCTGCACGGGAAAACAAAACAGAAGTTAAGTACCGACAGTGTATACATCAGCATTGCTTTTTTTTCATAGAAATAAGTTTGAAATTGAACTGTTCTGACCTAACGTGTTTTCATAGATTTATTTTTATTGAACTCTTTTAATCTGATATTTCTTGTCCTGAATTTTTTTCCATTAATTCCGAATATCATTTTGATTGCATCTATGCTATACATTATTTTTTCACCTGGTCTTATTGGCTAATCTAATCATATAATGCAGAATTTAAGGTTTATTTTTCTTAATCGTTCACTTTTTTCGCCGATATTACTCAAATGAGGGTTTTTATACAGTGCAAGCTCATTGACCTAAGTCCTAGACTGTTAAGAACCGAATAGGCAACTAGAAGGTAATAGGCAACACTAATGTTATATGGTTACTTAATTTGATAAATTACCGAATACGAGTCTTACTGCCCTAGAGATAAAAAATACTTCAATATATTCCCATTTCATTACCTTTTTAATATCTATGCCCTAAAAATATCAATTCATTATTATAAAACTCACCGCACATGAGTCTCATCTCATAAATGTCTATCAAAAAGTCACCATGTTTTGCGATTTAACATCATATTAAAAATGATTAAAATCCTTACTGATGGGCCTTCTGCTAATTTTCCGTGGGATATTAAACTGAAGCGCGCTCCCGAATGTGTCCACAAATCAAAATTAAAAATAAATTAATCGAATTGCTAAAAAAGAAGACCGATTGGATGAAATTCTGATGTTTATCGTTACCTCATTCTGTCTGCTATTGAGTAAAACTAGTGCCTTGTCCCAGTAGTTCTTTCATCGGTTCAACGTGGAGAATCAAAATCGGTGATTCCTGTGTGTAGTGAGCCTTCTCAGACTTTTTCATTCCATGAAAGCGAGAAAACTGATTGCCCTTGTCCATCCACCATCCAGCTCAACCGCTTGTCCATGAGGCGGGGGAGGAGAGCTCGCACTTCTATTCATATTTCGTTTCGTGGCGTTGGTGGATATTCTGGAGTAGTGGGGGAATGAATGGTGGGGGCGATTGATTTAGGGTTATGACGTTCCGCGTCGGACACCATTTAACCGCTCGGAAAACTGCTGTCGCTCGGATTTTGAATAATCCCCGCCGATTAACTTTTCCTTTATGCCAATTCCTCCCTCCTCGGGGTGGATGGAGATATCACCTCACTCCATAGGAGTTAGGGGAACGGAATTCGAGCGAGGTGAAGTGTTTTGATTCGTGTACTGTACGGGGACCAAACGCACCGTGCTCCTCCTCTCCCTGTCCCTTCTCTCCAACATCCCATCCACATTCTCGCTACTTCCTCTCCCAGCTTCCATTGCAATGACGGAGGTAACTCTCATATTTATCTCTCTCTAAAGATCCCCCAAGTCAAATGCTTCTTTTCACAGATATTTCGTATTTGGGTCGGTATTCGCCCGGTGTGGGCCACGCAGCTTTTAAAGGCGTCTCGGGATTTTTAAGGAGGTTGTGTCTGGTTCCCAAATTCATTTCAGGCGAGTTGAATTTTCACCTTCCTCCATCCCAAAGCCAATTACATGAAACAAATGTGGTGTTATCTAATCAATTCGGCTGCCTCCTCGGGGTCTTAATTCATAATTGTGACCGTAATTTTACGGTTACTGAAAAAATCAGTTTTGCGGTCAGCTTCAATAATGGCACAGCCTTTTTTATTTAGATTGAAAACATATATATTTTTTTAGAGTATTGCTGTTATTTCATTCTTGGATAATTTTCTCCATTTTGAAACTCAGTTTCATCAAAGAAATGGGACTTGTTTTCTTTGAAAGAAATCTCCATGAAAAAATTGGGATTCCCTTCCATTTACCCAGTACCGAGCTCCATTTCACCGGACCAAAGAACGTATCAAAGAGAATGTTGCCTCTGAAATCAAACGTATTTTGCAATTTTATTTCCATAAATATTTCATAGTGATGATGTATGTGACCTCATGGTATGACCCACAATTTAATAAGGATTACATGGCCATAGGCAATATGTTATTTTCCCTCTCTTAAGCTTAAATGCTAATTGGTCATATGGAGATAAATGCGAATAATTTTTATCGCATATTTCTTGAAGACAAAGAATTGTTAATATGTAATTATTTAGCAATAACAAATGAATGTCGTATTTCTCAAGCAATAGGCTGGTAGGATATTAACTCATATTGGCAGTTTGGAGGGAAATGTAATAATAATAACTCGGCTTTGTTCGGGCGAGATTGAGACCGTGGCAGTCCCTTCTTCCATCTAACCCATCGTCAAATACATGCAATGGCAATATAGTTACATTTGAGTGCTAAATAATATAAAGAAGAACTAGATGATGGCAATCGATTTACAATGAATATGCATGGGTACAAAGAGTGTGGAAAAATATGCAAAATTGTGGGGAAAACTTAAAGAAAAAGGTTTTATCCTTAAAAGGTAGTGAGAAACTAGGGTTTCAAAATGATGGTTCACAGAAAAAAGGGATTAAATGTAAGTTGTTTCAAGCAAAGCTGTGAGATAAAGAAAATTAAAGAACTGGCGTGAACATTTTGTGGTTCTTTTAAACTCTGCTTTCGAGGAAATACGATGAGACTAGAACTAAAATTGTATTCAGTTTAGATCTAGCTGGATGAGTAAAATTAACTGCATCAGGAGGAAGAGAAACCATTCGCTAGATATGGAAAAATAATAAAGGCAAATAATAAAAGATAATTGAAGAATGCATAAAAAGTGGATGCATGAGATAATGAGAACTTGTAGCCTGAACACATACGTTTTGGTGGATTGTATTAAGAGTATTTAAATAGTCCGTTGAAGCACATGTCTAATTGTCATACGCTCGGATAATTGCTTTAATTAGATCAAATCAATGTAAGTAGTGGTGGTGTTGATTTCCTGTGTAATTCTGAGCTATTCAAATTTAACAATTTGAAGCGGACTTCCCCTTCCCTTCTTCGCCCTCCCATGTTGATATCCCTTCGACGAGCATCGAGGCTCCCTTGTTCCCTCGTCCTTTCGATCACCCTTTTCCATCATGCCGAGAGTCTCTCCGCTCTGTCCTGACATTCGTCCTCTCACTCTCCACCCAGGGCCCTCCTCCCGCCTTACCGCCCTTCAAAGGACATTTGTCCGCGTTCCCCTCGCCTTTTCGCAAAGGGAAACCGACTCCTCGGCCCTCTCTGCCCCTCACCACCCTCCTCGAGGAAAGGCGTATATCGGGGAAGTTCCCAAGGGTACTCGAAAGAGGAGGGTGAGTGTGGAAGCCGTTGCTAGAGGAGCTTACTCCGCCCCGCCCAGACGACGAACACCAAGCATCGCTTCCCTCCCTCCCTCTTTCTTTCGGTCAGACTGGCAGGGGGGAGTGAACACGAGGAGTGGGATGGGGGACAGAGACACCTTTTACCTTCCCACTCACCCTGACCCCAGTTACACTCCGCCTCGTCATCACTTCTCCCAACATATCCAACCCTTCCTGGGTCTCTATCGCTCGCGACCAATTCCTCTTTTTTGCTATTGAATGGCTTCTTACTTCACTTTGTACGTTCCTTTATAGCGCAGGTTTATGCGAAATGGCGGCACCTTCTTAAGTATATTTTCTTCCATGGATTTGATAATTTCACAAATGTGATTTTTCAAACGTCATTACCGTGCACTTTGAAAATATGTCACGTGTATGGAATTGCGTTCGAAGCACAACTCTCAACGTTTATTAATGTACATTGTTTACATGATAAACTTTGAGTCTGTTTTCCTTTAACTCATAAATCAATCATTTTGTATTTCAAAATGGAATGAATCGTATAATTTAGAATACAAATTAATTATATTAATTAACTGCACGCTAATTCAGTAGTTTCAGGCGTGATGTGGTGAGATTCGAACATAATAAAGAACGGATAGCAGAAATTTTCTAACCCATAATATTTATTGTAGGACCAGGTTTGGATGTTTTTCCAACATCTTCAAGGGGATCATCAATATTTCGATGCATAGCATATTCATTCAGACGATATAACACATCGAAGTCCGGTCAGACAATAAATCTTACCTAGTAGAAAATTACTGCCATTCGTTCTTTATATAATTATTGCGTATTGAAATTTACTGAATATGAGAGCAATTACAGAATTGTTTCAGTTATGGCAAAGAGCATATTGTTTATCTTTACCTAATAATCAAAGGATTGTTTGAGAAGCATTAATTTTAATGCGAATTATTACGTAATGTTCACTTCATTTTTGTGCAGTCTAACTCTTTCCCAATGATTCAACAGACGTTCGATAAAGATTATTGATTGGGATTATCACGAAACATTTTTATAAATGATAACTTCGCATATGCAGCAAATTTTTCTCTTCGTTTCCACCCTTTTTACTTCACTGTCTAAATCGAAGTTAGGTTTTAGCATGAATGTAATGGAGAATATTGAAAACTAGGACAAAACATATATAATTCATAACATAAATTAGTACAATTTGTACTCGCATAAGTAATATTACCCGCATAAATGGTCTTATTATCAATTGATAATGGCGTTATTATTAATTTCATATTTTTATATGTATATCATAATTTCATGTTCTTTCAAACGAGCTGACTTCCAGATTCGCCTAAAAATGGTGGATCCAATAGAAACATTTCACTGGCGTTAACCAAAGTTTACCAGTATGGACTCATAACACGGAAAGGAATTATCAAATATGCAGAGTGAAAGGAGAGTCCGGATGGGCAGTGTTAGGAAGAGGTGTAAGGCAGGGTTGCCCATTGTCACCGGTACTGTTCAACGTATATGTAGAGGAAATGATTAAAGAGGCATGGGAAGAACTGGAGGTAGGAATGAAAGTCGGAGGGGAATTCGTAAAATCGGTTAGGTTTGCTGATGACCAAGCATTAGTTGCTCAGTCAGCCAAGGGGTTGCAAGCATTGTTGAGTGAATTGGAGGTTCAGTGCGGTAAATATGGGATGAGAATAAATATTAATAAAACAAAGGTTATGCGATTTTCCAGAAAGAAAAAGGCTAAGCTAAATATTAAAATAGGCGGGGAAAAATAGAGCAGGTAGAACAGTTTACATATCTCGGAAGTGTGTTGGACCAACACGGTCAAAGTGGTAAGGACGTAAGGAGAAGAATTGCGCTAGGCAAGGAGGCTTTCTCAAGGAGGAGGGAGTTGATGACGGGGACGTTGAGTAGGGATGTTAAGACAAGACTCGTAAAAACTCTGATATGGAGCGTAGCTATGTACGGCGCGGAAACGTGGTCGCTGAAGCAGGAGGATAGACGTAGATTGGAGGCTTTTGAAATGTGGGTGTGGAGAAGAATGGAGAAGGTGAAATGGACCGAAAGGAAAACAAATGAGGAAGTACTAGAAATGGTGGGGGAGGAGAGGGGTTTGTTGAGAGAAATCCTATGGAGGCAGGAAAAATGGATGAAAGGCGTATTGAGCGGTAGTGGAATGTTGAAGAGGGTAATAGAGGGGAGAATGTTGGGCAGGCGAGGTAAGGGTAGGAACAGGATAGGGATGTTGGACGGGATGAAGGGAGGAAAGAAGTACACCGAGATGAAGAGGGACCTGATATAGATTAGTTGCTAGGTGGGGAGTCACAAAATGTTTATTTTGTTAGTTGTGTCCATCCAAAAACCTACCTTAACCGGTAGATTACCTAATAAATATATATATATATATATATATATATATATATATGTACACCATACATTTATAAACGTGCATTTATGAGGATTAGATAAGAAGTAACAGAATATTTACTGTGATTTAAAACTGTTAAAACTCCTTGTGCGAGTTTTTATATGAATATAGCGTTGTTAATGGGTGAGGAATGTTTTGTTGATTAATGGTACTTTTGTATTATCGCATAGGTACTTTTCTCAAAGCCCGGGAAGTTGCTCAAGTTGGACAATTCAATGTATAGAGAAGCGTGCAATGGAAATGACCCCATTCATTAGCATAAAAATAAGAATTCGCCGTCCCAGACCCATTTATTGGCCGAATATTACTCCGTTCGTTTTCCTTACATGTATTGGTAATAATGCGAAGCGGTCCTCCTCATCTACCGTTTTTTTTCTAATCTTGGATCTGTATTTGAGATGGATCTTATCGCTCTGGCACATTTTCGCGTGCGTCCTTTCCGGAAATCAGCTGGGACAATGCTGGCTTAATAGATCTGCAGAAGATTCGCTTGGCTCTGCCAGTTATTTCCTTTCTTCCAGCTCGTCCAATGGGTTTTTCTTAGTGTCGGAAAGGTCAGAGAGGCTTTGCACGCAGTCACAATCTCCGATTTAGCGTCTACGAAGGTGAACTTTGTAGACTTTCAAATTTTTTCTTCATAGATTCGATTCTACACTAAGATAGAGAAACGTGGCCAAATGACTCTTCAACTATTGATAAAATTGTGGCATAATTTTTTCAGATAAAATTGAATATCGCGTTTGAACACTTTCTGAAGCAATAAATAAAAAAATGTCTCACAACTAATCGCAGAATTTGGTCTCGTGAAACATTTTCGAAAATATGAGTAACACTTATTAAATCGTTAATTACATTTTTTCGTTATATTAAATGCAATGAAAAGAATTTTCTCAAAGTAATTTCTCAAATGAGAAATTGCATTTGAGATTTAAAATATGCAGAATGAATGTGGATTAACATTTAGAAATAGATAATACAGAAAAATTACAATTGGTGTAAACAGGAATCCAAACGAATAAATATCAGAGCGTAACTATATTTCACAAGATGTAAGATAGTGCAAAAATCATTTTAATATTTTCCCCTTTTTTTTAGCTCTTTCGTCTCTTTAAAATATACAGGAAATGATATATAAAGGTTTAAATTTAGTATTTTATTTATTTAAAATGGAGTAAAGAGCTTCTAAGTTAAAACAAAGGTCTAACATGTCAATTCATTACAGGAACCGAGAAGTAGCAATAGCTAACAGAAAAAAGTGCTGGATAATTGGCTCAGCCACAAAAAATAAAATTGTAGACTTTAAAACCTGTGCGAGCGTTCAATAGGAGGTGACCTAAAATTAGCGGAGGAAATCCTTTTGATGTAGAAATTAAAAAAAAAATAAGGAGTCCATCACAAAGAAAACGCCAAGAAAGATCAAAAGGAGGAGTGATTCCTTTCTTCTATTAAAAGCAGCAAGTATGGTACGTTTCCTGCACGCTCAGGGCACGTGGTAGTCCAGTGAGTGAGAGAAAAGGGTACTGAACTGGGCATCCGACCTCAATTATCGGGCACGCCTCTCTGAAAACCCTCGCCTTCACCCGAGCCGTCTAATTTTTCGGGTATCAGAATTTCCTGAGAAACCATAGCACAGGGAATAAGGAACTACCCTGATATGTGAATGTCACCCTCCGTCGCGACGGAGGTTAAACAATGTTAAGGAAATGAATACGATTAATTGAATACATTATTTCAGTAGCACCAATCTCTGGTGTTTGTGAAAGTTATTTATATGCCTTCTTTGATTCACCACCTTCAGTATTTCAATCCTAGGATTGGTTTACTACAGCTCTCCATTCTACTCTAATTCATGTCAATTCCCTAATCCTTGTTACCTTCTCTGTTTTACGTCCTTCTTAATTTGTCCTATGTGCATGTCTCTTGGTCTTCCTCGTGGAATCTTCCCTTCTATTTTTCCTTCAATTATATTCCTAATCAATCCATTGTTCCTCAATGTGTGTCCAATCCATCTGTTTCTTCTTTGCCGTAGAGTTCTCCGTAAGGTCTTTTCCTCTTCTGCTCTTCTATACTATAGTACTTCCTCGTCTGTCTTCCTTCCTTTGTCTCTGCATTTAATCTTCGTCATTCTCCTCCAGTATCATGTTTCAAAGGTTTCTATCCTTCGCTGTTCCACTTTTCCAATGTTCCAAGTCTCGGAACCGTAGAGCGCCATGCTCCACACGAATGTCTTGACGAATTGTTTCCTTGTTTCCAGCCATAGGTTCTTTGGCCTCCTTTAATTATTGGACGAAGAACCAATGTTTAGAGTAATAGGCTGATTTGAATTCAGGGTTGTCCCTACACTCATGCAATTCACCTTCCAATATCCCTTCCCTTATTCCAATGACCTCATTACTCTCTGCTCCGGTTTGTAACCAAAGAGCTGCGTAGCTCTCAAATGGTGTTCAAGAGATTGATTCGGAGAAATAATTAAAGTACTCATCACAATGCATCGGTGAGATTTGTACTTCAAGATTTGATGCGTGTAGGCGATAGGGATGTGATTGAAGAAGGCTATCCACTACAGTACGGAATCGTTAATGTAATTTTAACGATGGCTCATACGAAGGAATCTATAGTGCCAGGTTAACTTTACTAAAATGGATTCTTCAGCGGCATTTTATTTTCATTTTATAAGTCTACTAGTGTAAGATAAGCTTTGGAGAGCCTTAAGGGTGCACACTACTGTACTCAGTGTAAACTCTGACTAAAAGAGACACGAAATATACCAATAATAACTGATTATTTAGCTCTGAATTTATTAGTCCTCATAAACGTCCATCCAAAATGTCTTTTCTTTTCCCCCCATTCACTTCTCTTTCCCGGCATTTCTCTCTCATTATCGTTTTTAGCACACCATTGCCTCTGTATCTTCTACACTCACTTATCCTGCCTTATTCTTTAATAGGAGGAAGAAGAGGAGGAATCACGAGGAAGAAATCATTAGACTGAATGTTCTTGATTAATTTCAGCAAAAGAACCGTTATCAGATCATAAGCATTCGCACTAAATACCCGGTCATTTTGAATGAGCGAGGAGCGGTTCGAGCCTCACCGCTACAACCATGATCTAGCGCTTATATTTTTATCTCAAAACGAAATAAATTTTTCTTTCGAAAAGGTTGGTGAATCTGAGAACGTGGAGAAGGTCACGTGTCTTAAAACTGCAGCTTCTCTTTTGTTCGTCTCGATCGATCCCTGCTCCTAACACCCTTTAAAAGCGCCCTTTTTTCTCCATCTGGCACACCCACTTTCTGCCCCTTTTCACCTAGCTCCTCCACTCTCCAAATTTATCTTGACAAGCAAAGGACGTCCCTTTTAGAATCTTCCTCCCCCTCTCTTCCTCAAGAAGCGCCGCTCGTGGTGGCGTGAAGGCAGGGTTTTAAAAGTTCCCTTCCTTTTTTTACGCCTGATTCCCGACCCGGCCCTCCACTCATCCCTCCTGCCCTCTCTCTCTCCCTTCCCACCGACCACCGACGGAGAAATGGGAGGTAGGAATGAAAATAATACGCCGGAGGTGGGAGGGTGATATAAAAAAAAGGTGAGTAGATGGGAATTCGGTGGAGTGTGAATTGGAAAATGGAAATTTACCGACCTTCCCACACAGTATATCTTCTGGTTCGAATAGCACTCCTTAGACTCGATCCTAGAGCATCTTTTTCACACGCGTATGTGTGTCTACTTCCCTCTTTCCCTACCTTCGCGAGCAAATTTTTTCCACTGTCTCCTTCATCATCCCTTGGATAATCCTTAAATCGATTTTACGCCGCTTTCTGGAACAACTCGTCGTGATCCTATATTCTCCAGCACCTTCTTCACCTTGTACCCCATTCTTCATCTCCAGGCAACAATGCTACGATTAGTTCGACACAGTTCTCCACCCAATTCTGCGATCCATTCACCTATCCTTTTATCACCTCTGCTTTAACCCCGACATGTTTGAGGTTAGCACGTCCCAATTGATGAGTTAATATTATCCAACAATATTAATAAACCACATTAGGATGCTAGCATGTGGATCATAATGAATTGTTGACAAATCGCATTTGGGGTTGCCAAAAAATATTATTAATAAAATAAAAATTTTAATGGCAAAACTAACTGGCAGTCTCATGTATGCCATCGGTTTAATCTCCCCGCTCTCAGTTTATTTTGTTACAGAAATGAGTGGAGTTGATCGATGACAGGCATTCTAGTGAACAGAAGCTGAAAAGTATTTCTTTGTTTGAACAAAGGAGTGAAATATTTTTATAAGCATATCTTTTTAAAAGTTAATCTATTCAATTTCAAATCTCCTTATCTTATAGAAACACTCGCCTGTTCTTTCTTTTAGTCTTTCTTTTTGAGTGCGATATCATGACGTTTCCAGGCTCTCTCACACTCATCCTTGGGAATTCACCATTTCCCGTCAGAATATTACCCCTTCCACTACATTATAATGAATTAAATTGTCGTGACAGATCACAGACGGAATTCAGGTGAAGCCGTTTTGCGAAAGCTTAATATTATAACCACTACTATTCTTTTATGCCTATAAATTAGCCATCCCATCTGCGAACATGATTTGAGACCAATTCTTTACCAAGACCACTTGGGAACAATTTGGCACGAGGAAAATTACCTGCTTTAATGGCATATTTTTGTAACCATAAAAGTTCAGCATCAAAATCGAAATCGTTTTGAACTTTTCTTTTATAGTTGAGGCTATGAGTTCACCTTGGCTTAAGATTGTGTATACGGCAAACCCGGGCTTTCAAGGTTGATAAACCAATTCCATTCTCCATGCCACTTTTCATTCGGTGTTTTGCAGAAATCTGGTACATAGGAAATCTCTCTTCGTCGAGTGACTTGCCGCCTTGGCGGCTTTATTTCAGTGTATACCTAGTATCGGCTCCATTGGTTTTCAGATTGAAATATTGAAATGTAAATTTCGGTATTCGAACCTGGGAGACTCAGGTCATTAGCGTCGTACACAATGAGCCGCCTCCCCAGTATCAAGTTATTTACTGGTTTAAAATTGAATTTCATACTTCTGAATGAAACTTGATACATACAGACTTATGATTTGTATGGTGGATATTTTCTGAACGTTTATGTGAGTTTTCGGATGAGGCCCAAGATCTGAATTACCATCTCACGGGGAACCCTCAGCCTTGCTTAATCTGCTTCATTAGCTGTAGCCTCACCCCGTTCTCCCCTCTCTCCTCCCTGCCCCTCACCGATTCCACCCTTCCACCCGCCTCGGAAGGACCAAGGCCGTCTCCGGCGGCGGGATTGATTTCCCTCGTTTGGGTCCGAGGTTTTCTTTTCGTCCCCCTCCCGCAGCAGGCCGAGCGGGTGGATCCCCGCACAGTCACACAATCCTGATTCCGTGGAGGATGCTTAAATTACTTTCAACGCATCGGGTAATATGTTATCTAATCCTTTGGCCTTTCATGCTCCGATGTCCTCGCATTTCAACTAGTCTCAATTCTCATCTGCATCTGCCGTTTTAAAAATTTGTTCTCCTACGGAATTAGCTGTTTTGAAATTAATAAATAACCGTAAATTTTATGTCAAGTGCTTTCAATTAAGAGTATGATATTTTTTCAGTGTTTGATTCAAAGAGCACGATGGTTTTTCTCCTTATAATTGGTCTAATTAATGAGATCGAAGAGTAATACCACAAATATTTTACTTGAATTCGAAGGTATCCTAGCATTTAATGCTTTCAGCGCTGTACGGGTGTCCACTGAGAGGTAAGTAACTTGGAAAATTCAGTAAATATTTTCATCATAAAAGTACAATTTGAATTTTTTTCCTTCGAATTGTCCCAAGTTCATAGTTTATTCCTTTTTAAATAAGTCGGTATTCATCAATATAGCTAATCAATCCGGGCATTAGTGTGAGTCAGATATCCAAGCCAACTTGTTCTCTGCGAATGTCGTCTCCCCTCTTAATGCCTTGAGCTTACGTCTTCCGTCACTTGCCTCTCCAAATTAACCTTGACCTTTCTTTTCATTTCTCCCTTCTCATTCTTTCCATTCACAATACGAATTTATTCCTTTATAACTTGGATTTACATGCCTATTCCGTCCCACAAGAAGTTACCAAATGAGCCATTAATCGAGGTTGAATGCACCATTGTGCTTTTAGGATTCACATTAAAACATGCTGCCAATGTACCTTATGCTGCCAATGTTCCGTTGCCTATACTAAAGGTATTGTCAAAACGGAAATACTGATTTTTCAGGGCTGATGGCGGTTTTACACGTTTCAGTACGGTAAATATTGATGTTGAGGCGTGTATTTTTGTCACACTTTATTAATTAAAAAAATTATGATTCTATTAGCTACATCTGCACTAAAGGCTACATATTTTTCTATTCCATTTTTGGAAATCAAAATTAAAAATCAGTTACTTTAGCGAAATTAAAATGGCTCCGAGAAATGAAATCCATCTTACAGGTCCTGTATGTCAGACATGCCGTATGTCACTCTCTTTCATTATATCAGGACATAGATTTGAGTTCAAGTGTTATGATGATAAGATTTTGTTATTCAGCTTATTTTAAGACATTCCCCATTTCCATTTAATCCAACTAAAGGTCATAGTTCTTTAGTCATCCTGAGAAATCATAT